>LOND01003078.1:29342-42136 GCA_014220965.1 Paragonimus kellicotti | reverse complement strand
TGCGCAATCTGAGATAAACTGGCTTTGATAATTTATAACCCGTTCGAGTCGACGGAGGTGAGAGGCTGTATCCAGAATTGGACATGATCGGAAAAATTAGTCTTTCTCATGTGCATGTGTTACGGTTTAACTGTACGATCTGACTCTGCCAAACATTGATCCGTGTGTAGTGAGACGATGAACTAACGTCGAGTGCTCTTCGGAATAAGTTCTGACTACGAAGACGAGGTCTACGTACACAAACGAAATACAGTAGAGTGGCTTTGTTTATCAGACATCGGCCACAACTAGTGGGTCAGATGAGGTTTCCCCGTCGGACAGTCGCAAAGAAAGAGCCGAGGGTTTATTCTTTCTTAGTCGTCGCATATGTTTGAATAAGAAGTTTTTGTTCCCGCGGGCTCTGAGGAGGACCTTTTCTTGTACGAGTTTGGTGTGTTCACGGATTTCCCGCCTACACCTACTTCGAACAATGTGGAACGCGCATAAGTCCTTCGAGTTCCCCGTCCATGAGTTTTATGATCTATTCCTCTTGAGATCATGTACGAATATTAGAGAGAGACACTCTTAAAGTGAATGGTATACCATTTCTTTTGGCTCTAAAACAGCAGCTTGTAAACTATCGGTTACCTTATTCGTAACATTTCGGGGGCTTACCGAGGAAACAAGCACATTAGGTAGGGAAAACTTGTAACAAAATAGTACAATTGAAATATTAATCGCGGACTTCTTACCAGAGAGAAAACTTAGGAATATACCTCATAAAACTGATTAAACTTTCAAAAACAGCCGATTTATGATAATAAGACTAACTATGATGGTGCACCAGAATATGTAGTGACCAGCGATCGTGTGGCTTCTCTAAGGATCCCGGCTGCAACCATGTTTTCCCGCTTGTTTGTTCTGTACGCATGATTCTGTGTACGCCTGCTATAGGAGGCCTGATATGAACTCAGTGCCACTTTCTTCAGTCGTGCAACTAATTGCACGCAGCGAACGCTTGTCCTTTTCCTAACGACTCATCTATTCCATTCTTCAAGGTCGTTTAACCCGAACCTTTTCGAGCGTTGTTTAACGCACTCGAAGGTTCCACGCACTTTTCGCTTGGCGCGCTTTTGAGTGCCGCCGAGTGGGCGGTAGCCCACCTCGCGCTTCTTTTCTTTCTTCTCTTGGTTGCTGCCGTTGGTCCCAGACTAGGCTAGAGCTAACTACTTATCATATTTCCAAACATTGCTGGAAATATACGGTTTGTTTCTAAACCCCACTGCGTTCTCTAGTTCGATTGCTCTTCAGGAAAGGCGTTTTAATTGTTAGTGAACGAGGGTCTAACGCATATCTACTTGTCCTCTACTAAGGGCACTAAGGACAAACTTGGAAAATACTCAAACTCGCCGGCTTTCTTAGAGCGCTGAGAGGTTTTGACGTGATAGCTTAGTGAATGTAGATACCACATATAACTAAGGATTGAACACGAAATAAAGTGATGGTGGAAATAAGAGGAATTGTCTCAGAAAATAGTCAAGATGCGTGGGTTTAGATTTCCATCACATTAAATTAGGATACTTCCAATGGATTTGACTTGCCTTGCCAATCCAAAAGGAATTTCGAGTTCGCAATGGAGGTAGTCTTCCAGATCGCTAGATTCGAAAATGCGCTGGAATGCACAGTAGCTTGCATTAGCCTTGAACTTCTCAGAAATCGATGTACAGAGGGCACAGAGAAAAGAAGAGACAGACGGCTCGTTTCCTTTGGGAAAAGCGCATGTTTTATGCACGCGTTTTAAGCATCAAGTATGCATGCATACTCGGGAAATGCGAAAGGTGCGAGAAGATAACAAAAATTACGCAATGCAAAATGTTATATAGTAGCAATGAAAGCACTGATTCAATTCATAACCAGTTCGAGCCACAATATTCAGTCAGGGACTAAAGAGTAACCTGTGATAGAGCGTCAGTTGATATAGTATTCAACAATACTACACATGAATCTTATTGAAGGGAACTTGAAATTGCTCCACTGAACATGGTGCTAATTACACTGGTTACCTTGCAAAATAGATGGAGTAAGAATTAAGTTCGATAGTGCAAAAGAATACTTGAAGTCGAAATGTTATAACATATTCGTCCCCTTAGCATCAACACATTTTTTAAAATAACCATTGAGCGATATGCGAAAATGGAAGGGCCTTCAGGTACCAAGGCGCCGGTGAAACACCGTAAAGATCAAAGTGGTTGTAACCGTATCCCTAGGCGAAAATTAATATAAACCAAGTTTCATTTCAAGTTGAACACCACCCACAATTGATCACAGCTGTTGCATTCCCATAGACTATCCAGTGGGCTCCTTCCGAAAAGTAGCACCAGACTCGGGTTTCGCTCTCATTTAAAGCTCGTCAGTAGTGCATCTCCTTGCCACTGCCGGGACTAGAACTCCGGTCTTGTTTCTCGTGAGCCAACCGTGTTTACCACTGCGCCATTGACCTCACATTAGGCACGACCGAATATATATCACATTGAACGCGGCAACCCATCCGTTTGTGAGTGATGATCAGGTTGCCCGATCGTCTCGAGAGGAGACACAGTTACTGTCTGTTAACTCCAATCGATAACCCCGCGATTAGGACTTCCTAGGCAGGTCGAAATCTCCGATCCCATTAAACCTATTAGACGATATTTTAGATAACTGATAAGTTGTCGAGGATTTGGTTAATTTCAAGTTGAACATCATCCACAATTGACCGCAGCTGTCGCATTCCCATAGAATATCCAGTGGGCCCCTTACGAAAAGAAGCACTAGACGCGATTTTCGCTTTCATTGGAGCTCGTCAGTAGTTTTATTTCTTGATCTCAATGTTTCCTCACCAAAGGTGAATATCCCTATTACTACCTCATGAAACTGAACATCACCGGTTATTCATACTTCAAATGAGTGGCCACAACCGGGTTCCAATGACTCGCACTTATGTTCAGGCCATGAGTCGGCTTCGAAAAGGCTGATAAAGTGTGACACATATAACACAAGCACACATGAAGTCGAAATGCAGTGAACACGCTTCAGAATGGCGGCTGTATTTGTAAGCAATACAGAACATTGACTCAAACGGATCTCATTCTAGGCCAATCATCAAATCAGGTAAACAAGCTGATTATCGTGCGAAAGTGGGATCAAATGATATGTCGCGGCGATTGATGGGATCATCATGACAACCGGCATTGCGTGATATATCAGCACGTGAGTTACGGCCGACGAACCGAGAAACAGTAATTGGATCAATAATGAGCATTATGGAAACAAGACAGATAGTACGTCACCCCACCGGTTCGAACAAGCCACCGATCAACGAACCAGTTAACTGTTAGGTTGGAGCGCTCACTATGGAAAGTTTTCGTACTGAAATGGGTTTTGATCGAGGCCCGGTCATGGTTTTCATTTCACGGTGAGCCATACATCAGCCACCATTCGGCTGATGGATGAATGTGTCGCGCGTCCTCACCCGATCATCGCTAGGTCTCCTAAAAGGTTTAATGGTCTGTGTTAGTTGAGCGTTAGTGGCAAGTGACGACCGCGAATTCAGATCAGTGATGTGTAGTGAGATTACCTTCGACATCCTAAACTCCCTGCGACGTGAGAGTTGCCTCACCAGTACCACCGTGCCTGTTCACATCATCTTGTGAATGTAAATTTACTGCAAACCACTAACATCAAAGTTAATGTGTCGGTGCAGCTTTACTCGTGAATGTATAACGAATTCGCGAGATCCCCCATACAATAGGCTACATTCAACAGGATAGCAATGTTTTAATCATTTCCGCTGAGAACGCCGCCCAAACGGCCCGGCGGTCATTTGAGTTTTGTAGGTCAACAGAGGTTTTTGCTGACATAAGCCCTCTTTGGCGGCTGTCGTGCGGTTATGCTAATGGTTCCTTCATCTGCAATTTACTAGCACCTTTAGTTGTTGTACTGACGTCCGCTAGTTGTACGTTGAATAAATCATTAAATAGAGTTTGCTCGCAGACCCAACGTCTTTTCATATCGACTTCTAATTCGCGTTAGTGTGAGGTTTGGGGAATTTCAGATGTAAGAACCAAAGAGCAGTGAATTAGCTGTGCGATAGTGGTCCTCGTGAGAGGCTCATAAAGGTGATTACTTTTTACCGTCACGACGTGCCTCGCTTGAAAGTCCCTGCATATTCACTCAAGTTCATGAATAGGCGTGTCTCACGAGAAGCTGATTAAGTGGCTCGTGTGAACCTCGTAACACTCCGAAATTTTTGATAGATTGTCTACTTATACTCAACACAAGAACGAATAATAAGTTCCAGTTTGAACTTAAATAAAGCAGCCCATAGTTTTAGCTCGCAGGATGTATATTCCGAATATTTCATCCACATTCATTCAGCTTCCTCATACGTAACACCCGTATCATGCCGAACCTTTCAAAATACTCTCACAAATCGCGTTCCACATTACGGTTACATATTTTCTGTACTGCTAGGATTCCTCCAGTTCACATATCTAAAATATAGCCCGTACACAATTCTGCGAACATTTTACCCGGCCAACCTAAGACACTTCTCCGTAAGTGCGGTCTGTAGATGCATCGCACGGAATGGAAAGGTTTGGAGTTTTCACGATTCCCCGTTGATTGTCCGTTTCATAAGTGACTGGTTAGTTTTAAGTTCCACGACATTCTATCTTCATTCTCGTAGGAATGGACAAGATCATTATAAAAGTCCTCTGTTGTGGTTTATCGGTGTCATGTTTGATGTGCCTGAAAAGTGCGCTACTCACAAACTTACGTTATTCGGGGCGCATTGTGATTTACGCTGTGCACAACCGGATAAAGTGAACCAGGTATAGATAGCGTGGCAGAGTGTAAAAGTTAGAGGACTGAATTGCGAAAATTTCGGTATTCGCCTAGAATCAACCAGGGCAGGGAAACAACTAGTTCAACATCGAAAAGCTCTGCATCACTTGAGCTGCAAGTCACATCGGGGCTCAGAACAATCGCTTTTGGGCACGGGTATCTTCTCCATTCACTATATCACACGATTCTAAGCCAGATACATTGTAACCAGGCCGAGCTTAAATTAACAAATCTGCCTCATTATTCATAAATACTACGATCTCAGTGATCAGCAATCGCGCTGGTGAATTTTATGGCGAACCGTTCGGGGAATCCTACTACAGAAGTCGATCAGCAAGATCGTCCGATGCACTCCACATGACGGTTTGGGTTGAATATGTAAATGAATGTGAAGGCTATGTCGAATCCGTCAGGATTCACCGCTATACGCAGTCTATCGGGGCAGCTGTAAGCCCCTTGATTCGAAGCAGAACAAGACGGAATTTTCAATGCTTTTTCGGAACAATCTGGTTCTGTACATAAACAAGTGACGATTAGCAAATTACTCGACTCACAACCAAATGAACTCTGAGTACGGAATTTAACCGTCAGCAAATATCAACCAATCCTGGAAATTATCCGTAGGGAGTAAAATCTGCCGTCAAACAGCGATAAAATGAGAGATCCGTGAATATCTGGCAGTATTTCGGTGGTATCGCTCAGAATTTGAAAATCGTTGGTTACCGCGACAGAAATGTCCACGAGCCTTCAAATGTTTGTTTTGACCAACCGTTAATTGGTTTGTCCCTCATTTGGCGCGGAGATTGAAAATGGTAGTTGTGGGTGTTGTGATGGTGTACATGCGTTTTCCTTTGAAGTAGCTTTTCATGTTCGATTAATAGTTAACCGTCCTATATTAATAAATGGTGCATCATACTGCCCTGATTTTAAGTGATGGATTATCTACAGGGCTTCAAAGATCTATTCGAGGATCGGGAGTTTTTAGTTTCAAGGAATTTAGAAGTTGTTTACAGAAGTACATGAAGGACCACCATGCTTTGTACGTCCTTGGTTCTAGCAAAAAATCAAGCAATGGACGCTTGAAGTATGACAATGTGAGTGTGAGTACTACTGAGGTTACGTGGTAGATGGCGTATCGGTGTATCAAATTCAAGCGACGTAGGATTACGACGTGTTTAGTGAGTTGAGTTCACATATTTTCCATTGCACAGTTCTCGTGATACATGCTGCCAATCACGCTTCAACGTCGTTAGGAGAAAAACCATGTTGGTTGTTAGCTCTTTTACATTGGAGCACAACCACGACCTAACTGCTTTCCTGTACGATGCGCACCCAACAAATCGTCGGCTCACTGCAAGTGAAGTGAGCGACTCCGACACATGTTTCGGTACAATATTCCAACTGCTGAGTTGAAGCAGTATGCTGCGGATGTTTGCGGCAAGTATATAACGACCATGGATATTTGCAACATCCGTCATCGGTTGAAGCCTCCGGCAATAAGTGTGTTTGTGTACATTGATGTTGCAGAAAATCTGCCTCAAATTCTTAATCATATAGAGAAAACGGCGTACTGCGTGTCATCAAAGACGACACTAATAAATACACGCACGTATGTTTCGCAAGGAAGCAGCAAGTGCAGTTGTTTAGACGTTCCCCTGGTGTGGTAAACGTGGATGCCACGCATAGGACCAACCGCCACAAGGTCGGTCCTCTGTCAGTTCACATTTTGCGGTTGTAGCCTGAAGCTATATCAGTTTCTGGTCACAGACGGGATGGGTCATGGACGACCCGTGATGTATGCTTATGTTCGAAGTGAAAAATACGCTTCCTGCGTCATTTGTTTGAAACATTCCGTGAGTTGATGGGGGACCACATACTTGTCAGAACGTTCGCGATGGACAAATTGGCGGCATAATGCAAACAGCACGCGGTTTCCTTGGGTACGACATAATGTCATGCCAGTTCCATGTTCGAGATGTCGTGAGGAAACACGTAAGTTGGTGTAATTGACCTTATAATCACCATTTAGACAAATTCATTTGAAAGCCGATATTTGTTTCATCGGATGCTTAATTGTGATGATTTAGAAGAGTGGGTGAGTGTCCATTCATGGTTGTGGTTATACCGAGATGTTGCATTAATCAGACGCACAGACCCGAGGTTTATGAACTACCGTATGTGCAATTGGTCTTCATTTAAAGCCTAAGGGGGCCATCCATACACAAGCCAAATGTTGTTCATTCCGGAAACTGAACAAACAACCTTCTGGAGAATGCAAATGGGCGACTCAAGAAGCGCACTCACCCACGAGATCACTTAGCCACGGCCATCAGTAAAATTTGGTCCCACAGCGAGTGGCTAATGCGGGAGTTTGAGATGCAGTGCACCTACGGTTGTGATCGCCGTGAGGTGGTTAGCGTCGACGTGTACGTGAAAAATATACTGTCTCGGCTAACAACGTTCGCCAGTCAACTGGTGTTGAAGCATCTCAGTGGGCGCGCTCCCCTACTGCACTGTAAACGACCAGACGAGTTGAGGGTAATCATACCTTATGTAATATCAATCGGTAGCTTCGGGTTAGCCATGAGGGTACACAGTACACGGTGAACCTTAGTGATGGTACGTGTGAGTGCAGCTTCTACAGGTCCATATGGTAACGGTGCAAATATGTGCTGTCCGTCTTCAGGGAAAGATTTCTATCCATGCGGCAGGTTTTTGTTAACGGAAACCTGCGTTCGTTCTGGGCCGTTAACGGTGACTTGCCGAGTACAATTTGCCTAAGAGCAACATGTTCCGCCGAGAGACAACTCTCGCCGTTGCTAATCCATTTCAACCGGATTACAAAATGCTGCACCAGGAGTTGGCCAAGCTGCAGGATGTAAATCACGGGAAAGGAAGCTGCATTTTTAGGGCTACATTCAATTTATACCCATGGCACACATGCAGCCTACTTTTGACCTACGAAGCACCAAGCAACAGTAAACAGATCGGGCCATATCCATTAGCCTAACGTATAGAAGCACACCAAATAAGCAGATCATTAAGTTGGGGCCGGCAAGTATTCAGGCTTTCAAGGAGACACCCTGGCATTTGGAAGCACGATCAACAACAACCCTAACGTCGGTGGGCTTCTCAGACTTTATTGTCAGAGTCCTGGTTGAGTGCCACGTGCTCCCGGTCTGTAGATTTGAACACTGGATGGCGCGGTAAGTACCAGATAGTTGATCGTCTTTTCTCTTCTTTAGGCATTGAAACTGATTTAGCCTGTCCACTGGTGATGTATTCTTCCATCTTTGACACATATACCTGATGTAGCATCCTGTCACGTATAAAGCGCATTTTGAGTCGCTAAGCACGTGGTAGGCTAATTCCTGTGTTGTTTGGCAAGCTTGGCTGACCATTTCTTAAAAGTAAAGCTATCTGGATGCATTGGGTTCATTGAATTCAAAGTTAAACATCCTCTCTAGCTGAAGCGACACTGACTCATCACTAGACAAGTGGTATACTGAAGTTTCTGCTGTGTGTGCACGACCATTCCGTCTACGTTGGTCCCAACAACACCCAAGCCCAGAGGTCCACGTACAGCGTACGGAGTCTTCGATCCTGGCCAAACCTCTGATCCAGGGCACAGTGAACCATCAACACATCACCTCCTGTCAGCACGCGGATCGTTGCTCCTAGAATCACAGGCGGTGACGCATCACTCAACTGGGGTCAGATTCGCAGTTGATCACTTGTGGGCAAAAAACGAGGCAGCTTAGGTAGAGATTGCACAGGCCAGGCTCGATTAACCGTATAGCTTTCATTTGCATCCAAGCCTTCTATATCAAATGATACAACACTGACCTGGATTTTAGTATCGTCCGTTAGTGTCTTCAAGGTGATCTCACTGGACTGACCCTTGATACCTACTCTTTCAAGTGGCGTGCCTTCGACCAATGTTACATCCGATCCATTGTCGAGGAAGGCATAGGTTGTTACTGTACCTAAAGGCCCTTTGATTCTGACAGGCACTACTCCAAGTGCTACCTTGAGTTTACTTGATGAAGCTGTTGCATGGTGCACCTTACTCTCGGTTTTCGCCGGCGGTGAGTTTTTGTTTTCTTGCGCTTCGTTTTCTCAATGTAGTAAGGGATGGTGCCGTTGAGAGCGTCGATTTACACCACAAACGTTCCTTGTTCTACATTCCTTTGAACGGTGGTTCGGTTTTAGAAACACGAAACACAGCTTTGGTTCCCTGACAGCTTCGTGGCGACCATCAACAGTTGGTGAACTGAAGCCCAGGTATTGGTCTATACAGTGTGCTACTTCGACACTTGGCACACTGCAGTTTGTGAACATTCCTATGGATCCAGGGGGTACGGTCAGGTGCATAGGCATTTACGGTGTATATCCTGTGTTTACCAGGTTCAGGTTGGGTCGTGGCAGTACGAATGCTTGGCTGAGGATAGCTGTTTGAGGAACCAGGGACCATATAGAGAAGTCTCGTGTTGGCAGCGTCCGCCTTCTCATCTACAAACCTGGTCAAGTCAGTAAATGGTGTTTCTCTGCCTTGGAGCAACATGGTAGTTGCTACCTCAGAACACTTAGACTGTGTCGACGTGGGTGATCGTAAGACACTATGCGACACGAACTCACGTCAGCCTCAGAGTGGATGGGGCACATTTCCCATTTTCTCAGCCAAATCCGTCAGACCCTTTGCATCGTCTTGCTTGAGATTACACCCTTCAGTCAGTGATTTGATATAGCAACGTGCGATAACGTGTGGTTGACCGAAACGGCGTTGAAGGATGTTGATAGCCTCATTGTACCCCGACTCCGGTTCAATTCAATTTCAAATCCAGGACTTGATGAAGGCCTGCGCCTGTTGACGTCCTGATGCTTGACTGGTGTGATCCGGAGATTGACCAGACTGCGTTTTCTGTCGATGCACTGCGTTCGGTAGTGGTCTAAGGGTAGGGACAGAAGAAAAGAGATGACAAATCTTGGTTGCCCTGAAGCAAGCAGATAATTATCCGATTAATACAGAGTAGGAAAAAGGTTGCCCAACATTTGTCTAGCTCCCTTTTGAATACATCCACGCTGGAGGCCTCAACAATCTTTGCAGGCAATTTGTTCCACGAGTTGATTACCCGGTTAGTGAAAAAGTTAAATCGAACAGCCAACCGTGATCTTGTTTTTTGATTGTGAACCTATGACCTCTTAAATCTCTGTCCTGACGTATCACGAACAAACACGCCAAGGGGCTTGTGCCGGTGTAGTGGGTAAGCTTGTACACTTCAATAAGGTCTCCTCTTACCCGCCGGCGTTCGAGCGAGAATAAGTTCAAAGAGCTTAGTCGGTCTTGGTAGCTTAGACCCTTCATACCCCATACCATACGTGTGGCTAGCTTTTGTACCTTTTCGAGGACAGCTATGTCCTTTATGAGATACGGTGACCAAGCTTGGGCACAATATTCCAAGTGGGGCGAACTATGGCCGAGTACAGTGGGATGAACACTGCTGGACATGGGTTGGCGATCGCGGATTTCAGTCGGTATAACGCCCGTCGTGCTTTTGTCGCGGCTGCGGCACACTGTGCAGATGGGGCAAACGTGCTAGTGATTTGGATACCTAAGTCTCTCGTTTGCTGTTTAGTTGCTAGCTCGATTGTCCGTCCATGTGCATCCCTTATATACCTGGGGGTCGAGTGGGAAGCATTAGCGAGGATATGACTTTTGAGAACATTCAGTGGTAAGTCCCACCTTAATGTCCATTCGCAGATCTTCAGAATGTCCTCTTGGAGGGCATCCGAGTCCGACGCATTACCCACCAGCTTTATGTCATCAGCATACAGGTAACATGGGTTGACCAGGTTGTCGGTCAGGTCATTTATGTATACCAGGAAGAGCAGAGGGGCAAGGATTGACCCCTGAGGTACTCCACTTAACGGAGAACCATCGTCCCACAGTACTCCTCTTACTCTCACTCTACACGACCTTCCAACTAGAAACGTCTGGATCCACCTACAGATTCTAGGGGATATTCCAGCTTCTCGTAGCTTCCAGCCCAAAAGCCTGTGGTTGACAGAATCGAAGGCTTTCTGGAAATCTAGGTAGCACACCTCGACCACTTCCCCTCTATCCAACTTCTCCGTGACAGTGTCTAAAAACGTCAGCAGATTGGTAAGACAAGATCTGCCTTTTAAAAAGCCATGTTGAGGAGCTTTGAAAAATTTCTGCTCGCAGAGAAATCGGCAGATCCTCTCTCGTAATATGCGCTCAAAGATTTTGCTGACGACACTAGTCAGGCTTACTGGTCTGTAATTTCCAACCTCTGATCGGTTACCATCTTTGAAGATGGGAATTATGGTGGCTTGTTTCCAGTCCCTCACAACTACCCCTGTTTCTAATGTGAGATTGAACAGCTGGGCAAAAGGCGACGCCAGCAATTTGGCCAGGTTTTAGGATAGTTCTAGTACTGTACATCCCTTCATCGCTTCCAGTGCTTCCCCATCACAGTGCTGGATGAGATACGAATGCCTGTTGCCAAAGTCATTAATGTAGCGATCAACGCTCAATAGTTAACTTCGGATAACTTCTCAGCAGTCCATAGGGTTACCATTAAACTTCTTCAAATCATTCTTTGGAAGCCTGACGCAAATACCGAGGAGGTTTCCGAGTTCACCCATCGATCATGATTCTCTCAGATGTTCAGGGCGTATCCTTAATACTGAATCTTCCGGCTCAAAGCTGAGAACTCAATCTGGTGGGGAATTCACATAGGACTGGACACCTAATCGTTTGTTACGACCTCGTTTAATAGCACAGCACCGGGGCTCAACGAGACTAGTTGGGGATTGGGGTAGTGAGCTCAGGACTGGTATTCCTGTTGGAGAGTCAGATATTACACTGTCTGCTTGTTCGTTCAGCCTTTTTACGTCTTCCTCATACTCAATTCGGCATTGTTCCATCTTATCCTTCAAGGCCAGTTGCAATTCTAGCTGCTGAATACGAATTCGGGCTAATTTCAGCTCGCAGTCCCTCGGCAAATATGTTTACTGAATCGCGTTTGTTCAAAACATCGTCCCACAATTCATTAACAGACATATTCCGTTCAGATATTGGTTAACTGTAGAATCTGTCAGGATTCTCGGCTATACGCAGTCTATCGGGGCAGCTGTAAACCTCTTGATTCAGGGCAGAACAAGACAGAATGTTGAAGGTTTACTCGGATAAAACTGGTTCTGTACATAAATAAGCAACGGTTAGCAAATTACACAACTTACAACCAAGTGAACTCTGTGCACGGAATTTAACCGTCAGCAAATAACCAATAATACGGTAGCGTAAACAGTCCAATGCGGCGGTACAAAATAAACAAAGGGCGAGTTCAAGTGAGAGTTCGTAGTGTCGATGCAGAGTGGGTTACGTGTAATAATGTAAGAAATGTTCGTCCAGTATTTAATGTAATCAATACATGGGGATATATATTGGACCTACAGTACGACAGTTTGACCAATGGGTTATAGGTATGGGAGCAGTTAAGATTGGCATTGTGCACACCACTGGTCGTGGATGGGTGGATCGGTGCGGTAACGTCGCTGTGCGGAGCATGGAGGTTCCGTGGTTCGATCCTCCCAGTGAACGTTTTACCATCGAACACTTAACTTCAATTGTTGTAATCCGAGCACAAGTTTCATTGATTCTGACCGGAGTCAACAGGCTGATTAACGTTGCCTTTGGCATTCATCTTCAGGTACTTACTCGCCCACTTCAGTTGCAAGTGAGATGTGCGAAGATATTAAATATACTTCTCCCCAGATAAAAGAGCCACGAACATCATATATCTATCTGTTCAAGCACGCATTACGGTAGGTTGATGGTTTACTACATTTTACAGGTTAGCACCTGGTAAGATGAAAAATGCTGTCAACAGCAGATTGGTGGCTCT
>LOND01003078.1:14305-27952 GCA_014220965.1 Paragonimus kellicotti | reverse complement strand
AACCAAAACCCTAAGCTCGAAGGCTGACCCAATGCAGTGATTTGAGGTTATAATTCAAGCGATTTGTTTGAACAATGAAGTAAACAATTAGGACTATTCGTCAACTCATAATGACTAAAATAAATAAACATCGTGTACTTTTGTCTTGTGTGTGTGGAATGGCTCTTCAGTTGCACCACGATTAATCAAGTTACAGAATCACCTTTGGTCCATCTCCTAATCTAAAGTGTACTGAACCTTGTGAAAACACGATATTTCCATGGACTGACGAGGGTGAAACCAACCTAGTCGCACACAGTCAGCCAAATCCACACCCGTATTCGCCGCAGGTCTCAATACCTGCTAACCTGCTCAGTCGACCGACTTATCTGGTCTCACACTTATCTTCCTCAAACCAATTGCCGACTGTTAAAGTAGCTGGCTGTGTTAGCCGTACGAAGACAGTCGTGTGTATGACAGAAGTTTGGTGACCACGCTCCTTGTCTTCATTTTTCCCTTCTTGTTGATCGTTTTTTCTCACGGTCGTAATTCTTTTGATAGTAATCGCAAGTATTGTTTGCAGAGACTGATCCAGTCATTCGAGTTATCCTGGCGACGGATTGTTCTCCCGATACTCGATGTACTGATAAGGCTTAACGTCGTTTGCTTGGCGAACTTTTACCTTGTACGGTTCTCAACTGCTACTGCCAAGTTCCAGTGTTTGTGACCCTTCGTTTTGTTCGTGCTTCATCTTTACGTTATTACGTGACCGTGTTCGTCTGAGTAGTTGGTCCTGGACCTCGTAAGTTTTGCAGCGTTACTATCGAGATTTGTTATTTGCTTCCTTCCAATTTTTGATATTTCCTCGAACTCTGGCACCCTATCAGTAACAAACTCGCCGGTACGACACTCGGGTTTTTGATCGGAATCGGTCAATCATGGGAATGAGAATACAATGAACACTCGCTACATTACGGACGTAATTATACGAGATCCAGCAGACCGGTAGACATCGCGAACAGGCGTTGTCCCGAGGATCAGTAAACCTGGATCAACATTGGCCTGTGCGGAGTGAAACCGCCGATTCTGTTTGCTTTATTTATTAAGAGACATAAGTTGCGTAATCGTTAACACACACCAATCGCTGCTTCATGATAACTACAACGCCAATGGAACCTCAGATTACGCTCAGGAAAGTAGGAGGAGTGTTACCTGGATTTTTACTCAGGCCTTACCCGTTGAACCCATCCCAGTGCTCATGAACAATTTCTCTGGTTGTCTGGGTGTTCAAAGAGTGAGCAGTTAAATGAACCTGACGCACCTTCCACATTCATATATATAATAATAATAATATATATTTCTCAACGCATTCGTGAGAGACACGCTCGGATGTGCGCGATCATGACAGATAATTACAGGCGTTACAAATCAACAAATGTTTACATTGTAAGACAAACATGAAGTCTGCTGACAAAAGAATGCATAATCAGACAGAGGTAGGTTGCGGTTTACGAAAGTTTGATACACACATCAGTAAGAGAAATAGTTCGCTCATTCCTCAGATTCTGTTCCAAAGATTAAATGTTATACTAATTTCTCTTATACAAGGTTATGTGGGGGACGATATTTCAAATATTTCAAGGTCATGCCGGGAAATACGTGCAAATGCATCTTCGAGGGGTTCCGCCATTATTTGACATAATTGGCTACGGAAAAATTTTGAAGCAGTTCGGCTCGGGCAAGGGAGGACGGGAACTTCCAAAATCCGGCGAAGAATTGAGCAAACTCCAGCGCAGGACTTCTTCGGTTGTTCCAGAACGTCAAAAAGTTGAAAATGTCGCGAACTGCTCGGTCAATATGGGGTTTCTAACGTCCGTTCATCGCGGAAAATTTCCTCGCATAGCAGATGTTTTCAAGATGAGAAAAGAGCACAATCTTACGCGTTAAATGGAGAAATGCGGAGTGGTCACATGTAATATGATAAATAATGTATGTATAATATTTTCTTGACTAAAACTTCACGCGATATAATTGCTTTCTTTTCCTTTCATTGAAGTATATAATATGGGCAGGTAATTGTTATAGTATTCCGCGATTATTGGGTAGTGAGCAGCTACTTCCGGAATGATCACCACGTGATACTCAGAATTCCATACGAATTTTTGACATTAGCTTGTTTTATAAGGTCAATGTTTAAGCCAGAATCGATATTTCATAACACAAAAACAGTTAATAGTGGTTAACAAGTAGGGTTTGAGGCAGGGAAGACAGCACGAGAAGTGAATTGAGGTTTCAATACACTTATGTGAGGTAAACGTAGGCAGCATTTCTTTTTTTCAGTTTTCTTTGGGAGTTTTTGTATGCCAGTCAAATAAACCGTCAATATCAGATACGAACAACTATAGGCTGATGGTTTATCTGGGTGAGTGGGTTATTACGAATGGGCATACATATAATATGTGAACTATAATTCTGTTTTTGTTCTTGTTTTAAGTACACCTCTGTATATAGGGTCAATGTTTGAGCTAGAATCTATATTTCATAAGCACAAAACAGTTAATAATGGTTAATAAGTAAGGTTTGAGGTAGGGAAGACCGAACGAGAAATGAATTGAGGTTTCAATGCACTTATGTGAGGTAAACGTGGGCAGCATTTTTTTTCAGTTTTCTTTGGAGAGTTTTTGTATACTGGTCAAATAAACCGTCAATATCAGATACGAACAACTATAGGCTGATGGTTTATCGGGGTGAATGGGTTATTACGAATGGGCATACATATAACACGTGAGTCATAATCCTGTTTTTTTTTTTGTTCTAGGTAAGTAAGTAGGAACGGGTATGTATGTTACATGTAGCTGACGGCTAAATGTTCTCCGGACCACATTCAGCTCAAGAGGGTCCGTCTAGGCGGACGACGGGTATCCACAAATACAAATAGTCAGTGGTAGAACTGAACCAGTTGCAAGCGCGACTGCTGCTCATTTGATCAGCTCACACCATTTGTCAGTTAGGAGATGTTTATCAGAACGCCTACCGAGTGCTAAGAAATAAGTATAAAATTTCGAGAGTTTGACTTTATACTCTTGAATGGGTGGTTATTGTCCGTTTTTGTGACTTTGATCTTTGCGTTCAGAAAAGCTCCTGTGAAAAGCTGGCCTACCACGGACCACACTCACAATGTGGAACGATGACTACAGAAATGTCAGCAAACCCACCACCTAACATCAACATCATCCAATTTTTTAGGCACATCGGCCAACCAAAAGAAGGTGGCCGGCTTGTTCACAATCTGTTTTCGGTTATAGGAGTTCGGGCCGATCGCGAAACAAATATTGTCATTCTGATCGTCAAGGATCAAAATCAAAGGTTACCTGTTGCGCAAGTAGCTCACATAAGATTAGACTTGAGGTTCGTTTGAAATGGCTGTGATTAGGTTGGTAATGGCGGCCCAAGACGATTAATTAACCGGACAGCTGATCACGGGAAATTAGTCTTACTCAAAAACTCGTAAAGCTGGGATAGAAGTTGGGGGCGAACATACTGATTTGGTATTCTACGACTGAACATCAGTAATAAGTGCTGGGACTGGACAAAAAGCAGCGAGATTATGTGCCACTCTACGTTCGGTTTCTTCGATTCTGTCGGTTACCGAGTGAGGGTTGTTTAGCTTGTCAGCACATCATTCTGTATCCGTCAATGAAAGAATTGTAGGCGTTTGGCTGCACACCGCAGTGTCCACGAAAGTGTTCCGAATTTGCCGAAAACTATGGCTTGAAACTTGCTTTGGGACGTGCTGCAGAATGACGAAGGCGCCCGTCTATCATTATGATCCTTCGATCACGAGGTTCATGCGCAGTTCGTAATCAACGGTATCTCCGGCAAACTACTACAGTATAACATGGTCTCACCAACACGCATTCTGATTCACCAGAAGATTTGCCAAGTTAGGTATAAATCTGTCAAGTACATTCTACGGAACGTTTTCAATTCTGCCACAGATTTGCATAAAAATAGTCAGAATGAGCAAGTCTACTCCATGTAGATTCAACCCATGACATACCATCCACCAGTTAGACCACTCGTCATATTTGGTCTTCTACACGCACAAAATTCCGGCAGACTTCATTGTCTTTTCTTAGAAGACTCTCCCAGTGGCAAGTATTTTAGGATGAGTTTCACGAATTCGTACAAATCATTGAAAATGATTAGTCGATAATTTATCTGATCCTGAAAAATATGTCGCGTGGTGTTTACCAAAAGATGAGCAAGCTGATTGACTGCTCCACTACAAACCTGGTTTTATCACTCTCCGTTAAAAGCACGTTTTTCAAATAATGAAACTATTTTCCTGTAGATCCGTCTCATAAAGGTGGTTACCGTGACGAGATGGTAAATTAATATCTCGACTATTGACATGGAATTATAATGGACAGTCAGATTAGGCGTCGTTTGGGGTAATATCACACCATTATTTACAGGAATCAGTAATCAGGCGAGCACTCTTATGCACTTATCAATAGACAGCGTCTCTCGTATCAAGGTACTTGACTGCGATAACGGCGCGGATATGTTGTGCCTAGACTTGAGGAAGCATTTCGATAGAGTAGTTACAACAAAATGACGAAGGAAAATATCATCCAATGAAGTTTTGTTTCAACTTATTACGCGGAAGCTTGATATAGGTACTCTCCAAAAGAAATGTCTGAGGTGAAAATTCGTAACCCTCTCAGCTCTTCTGTAATTTGGGCAACAACAAAACTACACCGAATGGCGGCGTTACTGAGCTAGTCGCAATGGCTAAGACAACGAGTGAAGTTAACTACGTGGACACTTCAGTCTGTAATCCAGCGATCAAAAAGCAAACCCAGTCCAAATCAAACGGATTTGGGTGAAGGAAAAACTGTTCACCTAGGATGATATATGTGATGCACAGATGAGTATGAGCCAGGCCATCCTCCACAGGCAATTTAAAACGCCTTTATTGGAAAGCAGTCGAAATGTAGTCGGAATAGGCGTCGGACTGAAAAAACGCAATAGCGACTGGAAGCAAA
This sequence comes from Paragonimus kellicotti, assembly GCA_014220965.1. Taxonomy (NCBI): domain Eukaryota; kingdom Metazoa; phylum Platyhelminthes; class Trematoda; order Plagiorchiida; family Troglotrematidae; genus Paragonimus; species Paragonimus kellicotti. The sequence continues at coordinate 22,922 of LOND01003078.1, read as the reverse complement.
TGGTATATTTCCAACATTGTTTGGAAATATGATAATTAGCTCTAGCCTGATCGCAATCGTTGTGTTCATACATTTGTACGGCTGTGAAAGTATCACTGAGTTCTTCATAGACTTCAGATGGTATGTACACACAACAACATGCAAACATAATAGATGGGTGAAAAAAACGCGGTTGCTACTGAGGTGCTAAGGGTAGACATGATCGATAGTGACGACATGTATAGCAGGTACAGCGATGAAAATACGAAAACAACACGTGAGAACGGCAAATTGCAACCTCGGCATTGTCAGACTGCTGCATAACTCCGTCTAAGTTAGAGGTGATAAGGGCGAGTGTCCGCTTGAGACATTTGCGTTTGAAGATCGTTCGAAAGAAGATCTTTGTCGCAAATCCTCGTTTTTTAAATATTTTTGGGAATCTCAAATTCAGAATTTCAGACAAAGTATCCACAGTGCATCAGTTTTAAATAAGCAGTGGTACTGCAAATATTAAACTGCATCGATTAAGTGCCGAATGTACTGGTTTGGTGATAAAAATTTTCCACCGCTTTCGCGAAAATCACCCGTTATTGGCGTTAGCTCACTTTTTCAAGTCTTGTAAATGCGCTCATTGCAATTTTCCAGATGGAATACGTCATTCTATAGCCTGAGAGTGCTTCATTTCGTGTGGTTTCGAAGATATGGTCGAAATGGAAATATACGACCATACAATGTTGGCATTGCATTTCAACAAGAACACTAACACATTTGATGATGAACATGTATGACAACGTTTCCAGCTTCCTTGTCTATACGATATTTGTACTGTTTCTCCTCGTTTGGTAGATTTCATCTAGATACTAGTGGACGAAATGTTTCCCTTGGAAATGGTTGGAAATGACGCTATCATATGACTGTTTTTCATCCTCGGTTGATATGCAGCGGCGTGAGGAAAGGGTATCATGTCTCACTCTATCACTTGGAATCTTCAGGAGTAAATTCTATTCACTCTACTGCATTGTTTCCAACTAGATTGAGGTCGCGTGTCGTTCATACGAAACAGTATACGGAAACAGATGAACTCAAGCTGCCTGCCGATCATTGGGAGGTATACCTCTCAGCCAGTCGCGACTTGATGGTTAAAACGCCAGGTATCTATCGCGGTGCAGAAAAATACTCCGATCAATATGACAATCAACGGACTCAAAAATGATGATTACCATGTACCACAGACGCTTCAATACAAGTTTCTCATCACTTCCCGCATGTGTTTGTTCTCCATGTTGTTCATGGCGAACGTCATTCGGAAGGAGCAGCTTCTAGTGTGAATGTGTACGGCAACCTCAGACGTTTATCTTGTTCATTGTTTGTCAGGTTTAACCCACAACATGAATGCATACTGCGTTTTCAGACGTTTTTCATAGCGTAGTTAGTCCGGCTGTAGCGGCTACTGGTGTGAATTCCAACTGCATTCTCAGGTGTTGTTTTGTTTGTTAGTCAGGCTTAAGTGGTTACCAGTGTGAGCGCATACTGCATTCTCAAACGTCCTTCTCCTGCTAGGTCAGCGAGACTGTGCTAGCGATTTCATTCAGTGAATAGATCAGAATCAGCAATTTTTCAAATGAATCCAAGTATATTTTACTAAATACAGCTTCTGTTTGATATATGGTGGGGAATAGTCCAATGATTTGGATCGCGTGACTTCGCTTTCCGGGTGTGACTTCAAAGTGGTCCTTGGCGAACATTCAGGTTCCTATATTGGCGATTGCCTGAAGCTGTAATATATACTGCCAACCGACACTAAATATGTAGAACGTGCATTCCCAACCCCGTGTTACCAATCAGCAATGTCTCTGAAAGTTAATATAACTGCAACACAGGTGAAGGGTAAGTGATCTGTTGATCATTGTTTTGACTCCCGTACTATTCCAGCCACAACTTATCCAGTGGACGTGACAATCAAACTTGTTTCTCGACACTGTGTGGTCGATATCGTCCCCATTTCAGGCATATCTGTCATGCTTCGCGATTTCACATGTTATTGTCAACCGTCCTGAAACACCATTTACCACTCTGATTGCTCCACGATTGTCTAATCAGGGCCTCCATGTGTTTTGAATTGGTGCTAGCTGGATCGGATATGCGCGACATCAACCCAAATGTCGGTTCACTGTTATCTCGTTACCCAACTTTTGTCACATACCTTGCATTGCGTTGTGGGCAATTATGTAGCGATCATGATAAATGATATTTTTGGTAGTCGCATTCACCTGTACATTTTTGATGCTTTTGGTTTTTCACCTACTTTTGTTTTAGTCAAGCCATCCTTTCTGTAATCGACGAACCTCTCTTCATGAAACGAAAGTATCACAGGGGAAGCCATTTTTCTAAAGCGTGGGTGTTGGGTGGAATCGAAAGGGATACCACGAATGCTTTTATGGTAGCATGCCCTGGAAACAAACGGGACTCCGCCACGCTGATTCTCATTATTTGTCGTCAGGTGCGCGTAAGTCTAATCAAACATTTATCACACTTGATTACAGCCTAATATGATCATCATAAGTGACGGGTGGCGGGCTCACCGAGCACTGGATACCATAGCTCATTATGAGCATTGGACTATCAACCACTCGGTTAACTTTGTGGATCCCGAAAATTCAGCCATCCACACAAAACATCGAAAACTTGTGGTCCGGTCGCCAAAAGCACTTTAGAGCAATATCTAGATCTAATCGACAGCTATTTAACTCGCACTTACAGGAGATTTTGTGGCGCAAACACATCAATGTAACGCATGGGACGCGGTACTCACTTCATCGCACTTGGATCATCATCAAACATCGCTGATTATCATCTATTCAGACGATTTGACAGCTAGCACATTCTTGCTGACCTAGCCCAACAAAAACGCACGAGAATGCAGTATTTGTTCCCACGAGCGGTTGCTTCAGCCTGACTAACTAGAACTGAGATAAACGTCTGAGGTTGCCGTACACATTCACACTAGAAGCTGCTCCTTGCGAATGACGTTTGCCATGAAAAACATGGAGAACATACACATGCGGGAAGTGATGAGAAACTTGTATTTGAAGCGTCTGTGGTACATGGTAATCATTTTTGAGTCCGTTGATTGTCATATTGATCGGAGTATTTTTCTGCACCGCGATAGATACCTGGCGTTTTAACCATCAAGTCGCGACTGGCTGAGAGGTATACCTCCCAATGATCGGCAGGCAGCTTGAGTTCATCTGTTTCCGTATACTGTTTCGTATGAACGACACGCGACCTCAATCTAGTTGGAAACAATGCAGTAGAGTGAATAGAATTTACTTCTGAAGATTCCAAGTGATAGAGTGAGACATGATACCCTTTCCTCACGCCGCTGCATATCAACCGAGGATGAAAAACAGTCATATGATAGCGTCATTTCCAACCATTTCCAAGGGCAACATTTCGTCGACCAGTATCTACCTGAAATCTTCCAAACGAGGAGAAACAGTACAAATATCGTATAGACAAGGAAGCTGGAAACGTTGTCATACATGTTTCATCATCAAATGTGTTAGTGTTCTTGTTGAAATGCAATGCCAACATTGTATGGTCGTATATTCCATTTCGACCATATTCTGAAACCACACGAAATGAAGAAGTCTCGGGCCATAGAATGACGTATTCCATCTGGAAAATTGCAATGAGCGCATTCATAAAACTTGAAAAACTTAGCTAACGCCAATAACCGGTGATTTTCGCGAAAGCGGCGGGAAAATTTTTTATCACCAAACCAGTACATTCGGCACTTAATCGATGCAGTTTAATATTTGCAGTACCACTGCTTATTTAAAACTGATGCACTGTGGATACTTTGTCTGAAATTCTGAATTTGAGATTCCCAAAAATATTTAAAAAACGAGGATTTGCGCCAAAGTGACCGTTTTCCCTTTTGAACGATCTTCATCCGGAATCCTTGGAGACCGATAGTTGCGCCGTGTTTCTCTCGCTGGCTACTGTTCACATTCTGTCGCTGACGGAATATCGTCTTACAAACGAAGAGTTGATGGTAAACGATCTCACGATCGCTGCACCGCCATGGCTCAGCCATCACTCGGTCGTTTTATTCGACTTCATTTCCAGTACGAACCTGGTCAGCTCAGCGGCTAATAGTCGCAGGAACTTCCGGAAAATGGATGTGCAGAAACTACGTGGCTACTTGGAAACACAGTCCTGGGTGAACTACACCCCACTTCACTCTGTAGATGATCTCTGTGTGAAGCTTACTGCCATCCTTTCAGCAGCCGTTGGTGAATCTACACCATTATCAGGCCCCAAACGGAACAAGCCTCCAAGTCAACTACGCTCTAGTACACTTAAACTAATTCTGAAGAAGCGTCATGCTTGGACGTGCTATCGATTATCGGGATCTGAAGTTGATCAAAAAATATACGCTGCTTTAAGGAATCGGTGTACGTCGCTAATTCGACATGACCGTCTTCATTATCAACAACGTCTTACAGAACGCTTTATCGCTGACCCAAATAGCCTCTTCCGATTTGTAGCATCAACTCGCAAGGCGAAAGCTGGAGTTCCACAACTCTTAGGTCCACCAGGCCTCGCTGGATTTTACAGCAGTGTTTTTGCGCAGTCACCATCAGTTCCTCAGGTTCATCTTGACAATGAAATCGATGGCACCTACACTGTGGATACATCCTCCACGGCGGTGTTGGCTAAACTCAGGTGCCTTAGGGACAGTTCTCCTGGCCTCGACGGTATACCTCCCAAGGCCTTGCGTGAAGCGGCTGAACAGCTTGCTGAACCACTCAGCTTACTGTTTACGCAATCCGTTTCCCAGGGAACAGTACCTAGCAGCTGGAAACTCGCGAGCATCACACCCGTTTTCAAGGGTGGTAGGCGTAATTGTCCCGGTGATTACAGACCAATTGCTTTGTTATCAAGCGTCTCAAAAATTTTAGAGGCGCTTGTATACGACTCGCTTCATCAGTACCTCACCTTTTTTGACTTCTCCAATGTACAGCACGGAGTTCGCAAGGGTGGCTGATAGCCACCGAGCAGTGGACGAAAGCAGTTGATCAGGGCAATGGAATAGACGTAGTATATCTCGACTTTGCTAAGGCATTTCGACCGCGTGGACCATGCTGTTTTGATAGGTAAGCTTTCCCTTTATGGGGTGCGAGGCAATCTTCTTCAGTGGCTTCAGTCATATCTTGCTAACCGTCTGTACAGGGTGCGCGTTAATAGCGTATTCTCTACCTGCAGGCCTAGCCTCAGTGGAGTGCCCCAAGGTTCAATTCTTGGTCCGCTACTATTTTTGATATTTATCAACGATCTTCCACTCTCAATCACTTCCCCGTTATTACTGTTTGCGGACGACGTCAAAATTTGGCGTGCCAACACCACCGATGATTCTGTTATCCTACAGAGAGACCTTGACATTCTATTCAACTGGTCTCGAGTGAACCGACTCGACTTTAATGCTGGTAAGTGTAAAGTTATGCACATCCACAGCTCTCTAAAAACCACGTATTACCTCGACGGGTACCCGCTTCAGACAGTTCTTATTGAGAAGGACCTAGGAACCACTGTTTCGCACACTCTCTCGAGCTCTGCGAACGCTGAAACAAACGCAAAAAGGCTAGCAACACCCTGGCGTTATTGAAACGTCTTTTCGGCCAGTTCAACCCCAGTTGTTTTCAGCTTCTATACAACAGTTTCGTTCGACCGCATCTGGAGAATGGAACTGTGATCTGGCCACCACATCTCCAAAAGGACAAGCTGCTCCTGGAGACCGTGCAACGTCGAGCCACTAAGGCAGTCCGGGGTCTGAAAACCTAGGCCGTATGAGGAAAGGTTAAAATCTTTGAACATGTACTCTTTAGAGTATCGTCGGCTTAGAGGTGATTTGGTATTAACCTTTTTGATAATGAAGTCCCCGGATCATCCTTGCCGGCCAATGCTCAACGAGGGTTTCTCAGCCGCAAATTCGAAGAATTCAAAATCGGTTCTCCCGCAATAGGAAGTTCCCAGCCTGGCCCTAATATTTTGTCTCTAATCATTCAACTGTGCGGATTCTTGCATCAGGCTGATATATCGATCATGAACCATATATGAAGCTAGAGAATGTGGTAGGCGAATGTGGGAAGTTGTCCAATATCGTGCATCATTCTGAAACGATCCAACAACCAAGACGGATGCCGTTGTCTGTGTTATGGTGCTGCCTGTAACAAGGCGTGCTGAACCGAACAGCACTGACGTCAAGAAGCCTCCATCAAATTGTTATTGCTGTGGAGCGCGACATTTTCATATGTTGTGTCTCATTCCGCAGCATCGTTGTTGTCGGTGTCGCACAGTCAGATACAGAGTCTGCTTCCATCAGACAAAAACCACAACCAGAATCAACCCACTCCACGTCTTCAAACTCTATAAGCCGGTCGAGACCCACGTGGTCAGCATATCTCATTGCTCGTCTGCCACCTTCCCCGCCAGTGTGGTCCATTGCAGGATATTCGCATCCATCCACATAAGTGGCCGTTTTACCCGCTCACAGCGGAACACGGTTTTCCAAATACTCTGGCGATCCCTTAGCAGTCCCCTATTCCCCCTCAGGTTATAAGACGGTCACAAATATGTGCAGTGGTTCGGGACATTTAACCGGACAACTGCAACGTCCGGCGCCATTCTACGCTACTACCAATGAGGTGACGTGTCAAGCCCCTCACAATGGTTTTGATTATCCCAGGCTCGGCTGTCACAAACCGTTTGCTCGCCCGAACGTCTCGGCCCAGGCCATTTGCAACTGTGTGCCTTCTTCTGCAATACACGCAAATTCTTCTATTATCCAGCATTCCGCGCGAGTGTTCCAGGAGGGGTTTGGTCCCTGCTTCTGCACGCAAGGCACACCGTAGTTGCGCCTTGTCAGCCAACCGGTCTTCCCTCCAAAATGACTGGTTTCCTGAACAAGCTTACTACCAAGTGTTCAGACGTCTATAGCATCTTGGTTTTCTAGTGTCGGCATACTACTGTTCATGGGCAGCTTATACCGAAATGGCAAAAAAGTCCTGCGGATCCATCAAAATTTGCATCGGTTTCTTGCCGGAATTCAATGCTGGTTCGGGACCAATCTGTCACCTGCTTCCAAACCCAGAAAACATGTGTGACCCAATCAACAATGACACCCGCTTCGGTAATCCAGATTAGAATGAGACGTATTCCCATGCTGAACTAACAAAGAGATCCCGTGAAGTATTTACCAACAGTATCTACCGAGACACTCCCAAATAACTAGGATTTCCACTGAATGACAGTAACATGCGCCCTTTTCCAGCAGGTATTTGAGGCACTGTTTACCGGTTTATCCGGTACGACCGTCTCACTGGAAGACATTGTTATGAGTTGGTGAACCGATGGACTTCGTGACCAAACTGTCGCAGTCCTCCAGCTTGTCCGTTGGGCCAGTGTCAATATTTCTTACAGTCCATCAAACATCTGAGTTTAATTGCTGATACTCCGGGTGGCCCCCAGGTTTCAAGAACACTCACCATACATTCAACCAAAAATGCCTCACCCTTCTGGTCATTTCTCAGCCTCGTCAAATACAACAGCTCTTCTGCTTCGAGGGTAAACGACGGTGTGGCCCATCCATCTTTTACCAAAAGGTGCTACTTGGCGTTTGAATTTAAATTGAGTTACGACCCTCCGACAGGGAAAGAGAACAACGAACATAATCGCCAAGTGCACCCTTACGACCCCATTCGGAAGGCAGAATAACATAATGAATTACAAAACCTAGAGCGCAAGTAAGGAACACATTTGATGCTAATTGTAAACTTCCACAACAATTAAAGGAGAAGATGGCTCTCAAACGAGCTTCCTTTGCTGCTGAACCCAAGGGAAAAACAGGGATGCGCCGTCACTGTATTTGTGGGTTTTTAGTGGTCTTGAGGCCCGGTAACAGAAATAAATCAGTCAGCTGCGAGCGCCAAGGTTGAAATCCAGATAAAATAGCGGACGTTCAAATTGCCAAAAATGAACAATCCGGTGGTCTAAGAAAAGGGTGAATTCTCGAGAAAAGCGCCTTGTTCCTGTAGATTATCGGAGCCATTTAACCAGACAAAATAGACGCTGAAATCTGACGTCCGCCTGATGTGTAGCAAACGAAGACTTCAGATAGTGATCACGTCCGGTGTCCCAAAGTACGGTACGTCTCCCATAAAGCAAGTATGTTCGGGCATCTTGTTGTCAGGTGTCCCCGCCGGGTTCCCGTCAGCACACCCCGAGAATCATTTTTAGCGCGTTCGTGATCAACGACCTCGGTATTCGTCGTTTATTCGCACTGCAAAGACAAATCTGGTTGCACGGTTGACGGTTTCAAACGGTCACTGGCAAACAAGGACCATGGGCTAGGTTCTACTACGCTTTTTCTCTGTCTACCGTGAGATCCCGAACTTTACTTCCTTCGGGGGCTTCAGGACATCCGAAGTTTCATGTGTCGCAATCTTTGCACTGTTGCCTCACGCTATCATTCTGAGAGCTGAGCCACTAAGGTATTTGGCCAATAGATTTCCGATAACACTTTCATCATTGCATCCACCGTTTTCTCTTGTCAGTACCGACCTACTTTCACCAA
>LOND01003077.1:39096-50141 GCA_014220965.1 Paragonimus kellicotti | reverse complement strand
CAAGATGATTGGAAATCGTGTAATGATAAGGAGGTGGCCCGACAGCGCCTTGCCTTATTGAGCAGAAGGTTGACCCGAGACTCAAAGCTAAGCACCGGCTATTCGGCCGTGACAAAAGAGCTTATCAGAAGGGACCATATAAGAGAGTGTTACAACTGTAGCACTGAGCTTGTACTTGCTACACCATCTTGTGCTTAACCCGAATAAGCTTGGCAAGTTAAGCAGAGTCTTCGATCGTGCCACTGAATGTCGCGATGTGTCTCTCAATAAAACCTTGTTGCAGAGACCAAACGTGAATAACCGTTCGTAAGGAATATTCATGTGTTTTCGTAAACACCCGGGGGTGGTCTCCGCTAATATTGTACAGATGTTTTTACACTTAAGTGTACTCTGTTGTAATCGAGCTGCATTAAGTTATTTTTGGTGTGAAACTGATGCGTTTGAACAACCGTCGGGTATTCACGAGCTTAACGTCTACCCCCTTGGAGTGACGTGGTCGTCATCTTGTGCCAGCTTCGCACTACGGAAAATAGCTCTGGAGAGTCGGCAGAAGTTTCTACCGAGGATTGCAAACGTAGTGGGAGAAAAATGTCTATGCGGATGACCGTCTAATGGCAGTCGAATCAATATCCGAGGCTATGGTTGTGTCAGGTGAACGAGGACGGTGCGGTTTTACAGGTTTAAACCAAATAAGCGGGTTTCGGATTATGAAGAAGTTATCGAACACTGGCCTGATGGAGAAAACTTATTGAATATCTGAATCCTGAACTTCACTACTGTGGATATCAACGCGCTGTAGACGTGAAGTGGCATGCGGCGGATGACTGTTTTTGGTTTCCAGTTGACCTTCATATTGATTGCATGGGGAGAAGAATATTGATTTATGTGGCTTTGCTATACAACCCTCTAGGGACGGTGACACCAGTAGTACTGCCGCCTCGCAGCCCGTCCCAAAACGTTTGCCACCAAGAGGGCGGTTGGGACGCTGATATAGGGAGTATAATCGAACTTGCTGAAGCGGCTGACTGAACAATGTCGAAAACATGGTGTGATATTGTTGGGATGGGTTGTCCATGAACTTTCTCTAGCAAGCCTTGTGGAGTGGCACATGTTCCCTGGTGCATCAGAAGTCGGTAACCCGAGCAGTTGGTTACTTAAGGGTTGTTCCCCTAGGAAATGGTATTCAGTGCGACTTTTGGATGGCTGAAGATAGAGTGATCCCAGAGACGACAGTTACGATATCAAACCTGGTGCTTGCAATCAACTTTCTGTCTTCTAAGCTGATGCACCTTCTGAGTGATGAGTGATGATGATAGATTCTACATATTGTTGCAATACATACAGAACATTTCATCACGTTTCTAAACCTCTGTTCGCATATGATGTGAGGTTCATCTATAACCTCATTTACGTCTACCAGTGGAGGCATGTGTCACCAGAATCAAATACACCCGATACGGCATCTAGGTTTTTATCACAAGACTTGAGTGAGGTGGATTAATTGTGGCTGCGGAATCTGAGCTTTTTGCAGACTTCAGAGGAAAAATGGTCGGAGGTACCAAATTTATCGTACGTGTTGAAGAAATTTCCCAGGTTAGATGCATCGTTGTTTCGACCATGAAATCTAATATTCATCCTATACTACACGAAATCGCGCCGAGATACTTAAGTTAGATTGAGTTTCCATCAATAGTCGCTTCGTTACAGGTTGTGTTAGCCTTGTTTCAATAGTAATTTGCAATAGACAAAGTGTTTCAGTCACAGCAGGACCACTCCATGTCCAAATTGAATGCCTCTTGTCTCAAGATAATAAAGTTAATGCAATAACGTGGGTCTCCAGGACATTCAAGGTTCTGAGTACCTCCACCATGAACACTCGTGAGGTGAGTGGACTTGAAAGATTGCGGACAGATCTGGTGGATGGAGTCTCGTATCGTTGTTTCAGAATCCGGCCATAGAATAAACACGATACAAATTGAACGATCATTTCTTGGCCTGTTGCCGCCATAGATCTTTTGATCGGACACTATCGCGGATTCAAAGGGCACATAGTTGCCCCGTATGTGCTTGCCAGCACTAGAAGACAGTTCTAGGTTTTGAGGTGTATGGCTGCCGCTGAATGAGTGCTAGGTGGGCGATATCACTATAACCATATGACACCGATCCCATCACTGAGAGCATCGATGGACGGCTAACCATTCGTGTATTTGGACGGGTTATTTTGGTCCGTCCAGGGTACATATAAGGCAAAGCGCGCTCAAGCGGTACGGCTGTCTAACTACGTGCTTGCAAACTGGCGACGTTCACACATAAATAGCTCACCCCATATCTACGGCCGTACTGCGTTCATTGGGCAAGTGGGTCACATCGGAGGCCACTTACAATGATAACGGTTCCAGCTTGGGACCGACTTAAAGCTGAAATGAAGGTCACAATACTTCGACCGGCGTGCGCTAGCAGATGGGCTATCAAAGCAAGAAAATGTTTCGCATTCCAATCCTCTGGGTACAAGTAATTGGGGCGGAGGTTGAGGAAGACTGACGTGAACTGTGAGGGAAATGCTTTTGTTAGTGACGCAACGACAGTTATTGGGTGAAGAGGCACAGTGAAGGATTTGGACACAACCTCTAATTCCTTTGGTGGGGCTGTCACTGTCCATATGGTTGTCGCAGGGCCGGGTCGTTGGTTCGTGCGGAGGGTCCTGAATAAACAGCAGCCATAATTACCCGCGTCTGTTAATAACGATCCGGACGAGTCCCAGATGCGTCGTCTCGGTGATTTGCTTTCGTTTTTCTCAAATGTAGATCTGATTACAGGTGAGACAACATTGTGTCAAGGTTGAGCCAAGGGCTGGAGACAAGTACAACACTCAGAGTATGTGTTTCGCAGACCACTCCATTTACCGGATGCGACTAAGCAGCTAAGGTCTTCGCTCGATTTTCAGGTAGTCCTCATTCACGAAGTGGTCTTCAGAGGTGTTTGGCCTTGTTGTGTAATCCCTGGTGATGACGCACACATACCCAAAAGGACGGTGAAACATCAGATGGCACTATAAGACGAGACATTAGACCACTTTACTTCGAAGAAGCATGCGCAGACTAACACCAGCTGACTACGGGTGAAACACGTGGGGGTCGTTCTATCAAACGGGCAGCCGCTACTATTCCTGCCGACACAATGAGTTAGGAAAACTGATTGTCAGCCGGGTTCCCCTTGTTGCTTCGTCGAGGTCTGGTGCATTATTTTCGGGATTGCTGTCCTGTATTTAATTATTGTCGATTTTTTCTGAAAAGTGGCTTCACGTTTTATTATCATCAAACAATATACATCGGTAACCTTATTCTCACTTCAGCTACTGCCACTGTTGCCTCTACTGTTATTCAGCCTGTGCCCAGTAAGGTTCCAAATGCAAACATCAAAAGATTCCCCTTATATTTTTTCTTGAGTTACGTAAAAACCATACCATTCCTTGATCCGCGAACGGTCGTTTTGTTTCAACCCATATATTGACCATTTGTTTAAGTGAGCTCAATTCCGTTTATCGTCCCTCATTACTGAGTGGTGCCTAGTTGTCGAATTTGTTGTACGGGCACATTCTTTGTTCAATTTCTGAGGATTTTTCACATTTAAGGTGTGAGACCACATTTTCGTGTATACTTATTCGATTACAACCTTATAAAATCCAGTTTTTAGGAGTGCCTCCAAACTTACTTGCCTGAAGATAACATCATTTCTGCCGTTGTAAATTGAGATGGGCATCTATTGGACCGCCAGGTTACGTGTCACTTAATATGAACTTGATTAGTTAGCGAAGCGAAATGTTGTCAGAAACACCAGAAAAATCGGAAAGGAATGTTCTAACAGTTCCGGCAACCAGGTGGTACACAAAAAATTCTTTCCGACTAATCGCGCACGGTGGATAACACTGTCACCATCTATCTCCTTTAACAGTGGTCTTTGTAACTACTCATAGTGAACGGCTGCTGCTGTGATTTCAACACAAGTTGCTGTTAGGCCGCAGAGACCTATGTGAAGGGGAGAATTGTTCTCAGGGCATCTAACCTCAGTCGGTGGGTAGACCAATATCAAATTTGTCGACGGCAAAGGCCGTCACCCATAACTCTCGCACTCTACCGCTTACGCGACCGATACGCCCAGCAGCCCCTCCAAGCATCAGTGTTCAGTCATTCGGCTCCCAACAGTTGCGTTCTCGATTCAACCAACGTTATGCAGTTTGCGAAATCAGAAGCCACTGGCTCATCCTCCATTTTTAAGGTACCGATGCAAGACAATTGGCTTACTTCCGTTTGCGCAGTATACCTTCTAGTTTGAGCCTGACATTGATCCGATGAGTAAACGATCATCCGGAGATAAACAGGCAGAATCAGTGTTATCAGACCAACTCTCAAACTCCACATCTGTGACCAGCATATGGTGGATTGAAGTGTCGTCTAATGCCTTATCGTGGCGGCTCACCCTCCACACTATTCTGGAGTAGCGTTCTATTCCAACAAAAGCCCCCTGTTAGCACCAACAAAGTTTGGGCCGCTGACTGAATAATTTCCGGTGAATGTTTCTTTCGGTCCGGTGAACCAGATCGGCAGCAGTAAAACGTGTCGTCGCCCCTAATTTTTTCTTTACAGTCGCATTGCCCAAAAGTTGGAGAACAGTAACAGGTGACCATATCTCTTTTCCTGTATCTGACCTCCATTCAATTCGAGTGGAACAAAATAATTCGGACGAACGTGTGAGAAAGGGTGTCAACCAGGCCGCGTTCTCACGGAGTGAAGTGAAGCCCTCAAGTATTTGGCAGTTACCAGCGTTGGAAAAGAGGCCACCGACTTATGACATTTTTGACCGTCGCGGCACCATGCATAGTTCAAAACAATTGACAAATCGACGCAGTAACACGGGCCTTCTCATCGTAACCTTGCCTTAACTGAAAGTGACAGATAACATTATCTTCCATGTGATGCGTTCTGGGCAATAGAGTAGAAGCTTCACGTGAAATTTTAAGACCGAAGTGGGCGATTTGTTGCGAACCCGGAGATTGCCGTTAGTAAAAACGGGATGTAGATGTGTAAACGGTTCCCCCTCAATATTACTCGTTCCCGACGATCACACGAGCCCGGACAAAATTTGCATTTCAAGGGAAGTTGCTTTCAGTCGTGGGGGCGACATCCACTTCGATTAACTGCATCCTAGTAGGTATCAAACAGCTTACCTTCACTGTGTACTTTTGGAGGTTATCGTTCATCAAAAGTAAATAAAATTCCCACCAACTACACCGAACGGCGTTTTTAAACGCTCGAGGTAAATTATACAACCTGTAACAAATCGGCAGTAGTCCATTAAAGCTGCCCAAAACCCTCCATTGTAATGCGGCCCTTTTCATTCAACACCTCTGGACAACGAAGCTACCCTTTTACGTGTCATACATTCCTCATTCACTGAGGTGCTGTATCTCCATTGTCATAGGTTAGGACGCATAGTAGATGCAAGATAGTTTTTTCGCGGCGAATGTGCTTAACCATACTGCGGTATTCTCGATATAATACAAGATAACTGAATTCTTCCAGATAACCACATCCCAAAAATTAACACTCAGACTTGGGGAATTTGTTTCTAACATGTCAACAGCATGCATGGCTGCGTTTGGTTCTAGTCGGGAAAGGAGAACCGCATTGAGAGGAGCCACCGGTGCTTCCAAAAAATAGCGCTGAATGAGGAAGGTTCCTATTGTCATCACAGAAGTAAACGTAACCACATTCACCTTATCCAGCTTCAGGTAAGCCATAAAATAAAGGCAATTAAGAGTTAAATCTCGCAAACTGATTGGGTCTGGCACATCCGTAGGTGTGCAATTCACTTAGTTTTCGTAGGTGTTTTAGATAGTCGAGCCGCTGTTAACAATTTTATATATTGAATGGATTATCCCACCCCAGACTTATGCTCTTGCAACAGTACATCACCTGATAGTAGCTAAAAGGAAGCAAACCGGAAGTGATCATGCAACCCAAAGATATCAGAAAGAATATCACTGATTGTAACTGGCTCTTCAGGCAGTCTGAAGCTTACAGTTAAATTGTTCATTCCGACTTCTGACTTGATACCTAGCAGGCGTACGGATGATTTCGTGCCGTCGATTGTTTCTGTCATACTCGTATCGTGTTTAGAACGAGCAAGAGAGGGAAAACTTGACAGCTGCAAACTCTTCTAGATAGTGATGATGTCACACAGTGAACAAAGTTGATCGCCGAGAATGCATCTGGCAGAACGGAGTGGACAGTGACCGACATAAGCTTCCGTACAAACGGCTTGACAAACTTTGTCCTCACCCTCATTCTTAAATGCGTCTGTTAGTCTCACTCAGGCAAAGTTTGCGCGGAAAGGGAAGAATATTGCCCTAAACGGATGTGCTGCCATCCGATATGCAGTGAGTTTACTCATGAGATCACCTTGAGAGCACCAAGGTATTCTCAGGCAGTCACTAATTGTTTCAAGTGCACCCGCTTACAGAAGCATCCCAGTGTCCACTGCAACCGTAAGCGGATGAACTCAAGTCCTAAGCAACATATCTAAAAGTTGAAAGTTAAAACCGGCTCATTGTAATGACGGATCGTTTAGAGATTTGGCTTGATATTCTCGCAACCCGGTTAAATGCCATACGAAATTTGTGAAGCTTGATGGAGAATGCATTTGTGGTCAGTCCTACTTCTAATGGACTCGAAGTCCACCCATCCCATGTGCAACGGACGACCTGTGACCCCTAGCCCGACCCGAACAGTTTTGTTGATCTTTTCGGCACTCGCTCAGGCCGGACTGTCAGATGGCCAACAGTTTTTGAAAAGCATTGTTCTCAGCTTTTCCTCAAACTACCGGGTGACACCCTCCCACTTAAGCTGTGAGAGGGAGTTCTGTAGGGTGTTGTACACAATTTCATAGTTTCGACACAAGCCAACGACCATTTTGGTGATTACCCGTTGGACCTGTTCGATGACGAGAAGGACATACTCGCCACCTCATGCGTCTGGCCGACAGCCATCAAAACGGTCACTGGCTTGCGGCATTTCTCCTACGAGTCTCGTCTTGAAATTCTTGATTTTCATCCACTTGAGTTTCGAAGACTCCGCGGTGACTTAATCCTTACACACTTCTTTAGCGCAGGATTCGTGCAGCAATTCTTTACCCCAGTAGTTGATAACAGTCGAAGGGGTCACGACAAGAAGCTCCTATAAGCTTCGATCCCGAACCTTCCTTAGGCAACAGTTCTTCTCTTACAGGGTTATCAACCACTGGAACGACCTTCCATTAGAGTTTGTTGCTGCTCTTCTTGGGAACCGTTTCGAAGTGTTATTAGGCCCCCACTTACTTAAGACACTGTCAAGTTATTATTTTTTCTGTTCCTGGTGCTCTCTGTAACCACGGCGAGCGGTGCTACAATCTGTTTTTAACGGCTGCTTTTTCAGGTCAAGGAAAAATCACCGGATATCGAAACAAACAAACTGGCTGGATCCGGGTGACTTGGATCTCTAACCCTCAACCCGTGAACGGGCCGCTGAAATCGCTGAAAGTGTGTACATCGGTTAGCTTTGTACACAATGAACATCGATAGTTTGAACCGATTCTGCTTAACACTACATTTCCCATGGGCGCGTCTCATCTTCTTCGTGCCTCTGCTCAGTCTGGATTAGAATTAGCTATGTTGAGCTACTCAATGACTGCGTTTTCAGCCGACCGTTTGTCCTTGTATCTTCGCATAGTCATCCCCTACAGTTGTCATTTAACTGAAATATCACTAACAATTGATCGCAGCCTTTGTATTCAGACGGAGTGCTTATCCAGCGTCTTTGGAAAAGGAACCCTAGGTTTGAGTTTCGCGCCCCGTGATGTTCATTAGTAACGCATTCCGTTGTCACGGTAGGGATCTAAATTGTCATCATGTTTTTACGGAAGAACCTCGATGATTGTTGCTCATTGATCTCTCCCTAGGCATGACCAAAATATTTTATCTGGACTATCAGACAATTCGCCCCTGAGTAACACCCAGGTTGCTGGTTGCCCCGATCGGTGAATTAGTCATTACCTATCAACCCCAAAGGGGGAGGATGCCTGTACCGGGTCAAACTCTTCTATTATGTCGGCAGTTTGGTTGGACCACGGTATGGTCAGCAAATCGTGCTATTTTTCAATGGGGCTTCCTATCACCATTTAAGTAGTTATAGAAAACCCCCTAAAGCACACCGACTATGGCGCGGAGTCTGCCTGACTCTGGCAAGAGTTGGTAAGGCGTCGATTCGGAGTGAGTATGCAACAAAATCCAGACTTACTGATGAGTAGTAGGGGATTTGGTTTTTCATATAGATTGAACATCACCCACAATTGATCGCAGCTGTCGCATTCCCATAGACTTTCCAGTCGGCCCCTTTCGAAAAGAAGCACTAGACTCGAGTTTCGCTCTCATTAGAGCTCGTCAGTAGTGCATATCCTTGCCACTGCCGGGACTAGAACTCCGGCCATGCTTTTCATGAGGCAACCGTGTTTACCACTGCGCCATTGACCTCACATTGACCTCACATTGATCTCAAGACTTGTTTCGAATTAGACTAGAGTTGATTCCCAGTTGGCCAGAGTAGCATCCGAGTCGGCCAGTCACGCTGGCGGCACCTTTCTTACATTCCTGGTTATTTGTTTCAACTACCAAAGCAATTCGAACATCATATAATCGAAGTTTGTGGACTGCTGACATTATTCCGCAGATTTCACCGACTTATCTTCTTGACGAGCGATCTTATCTCGCAAAAACTAGCAAGCAAATTTACCAGGTTGATTTTCGTCATAAACCGTTTATTTCGAGCGCCCTCAAATGACCTTACGCAGAGCGGTATAGAGATGGATAAAAGGCATCTGGAATAACTCTATGGTGATGCTAGTTCCTAGGTTCGTACGCCCAAGGTTTCCCAGCCTTATGTTAACGCGGAACGGAAGTCGTAATGAGAAGACGGTGAATCTGCAAACAAACTTTATTTATTGATTTACTCACCGTTCACAAGGCAGACTTCAACGCTGGAAGACGCAGCGGTTGACCGTAGAGGAGTTCGGCACTGGAAACGTGGAGGTCGGCCTTGAGGGCCGCGCGGATGCCAAGCAAAACCATTGGCAGGGCTTCTGTCCAACGGATTGCATCGACGGCGGCGAGGGCTGCTTTTAGTTGTCGATGAAAGCGTTCGACCATGCCGTTCGCAGCCGGGTGGTATGCCGTAGTCCGTGTGCGATGACATCCCAGCGCGTTCAACGTTTCCGCAAAAGAACCGCTTCCGAATTGAGGCCGCGGTCGGTTGTGACCGTGGCCGGGCAACCGTGAGATGCTACCCAACGCTCAACGAATGCGCGCGTTACGGTCTCCGAGCGGACGTCGGGTATAGGGACGGCCTCTGGCCATCGCGTAAAACGGTCTACCATCGTCAAGATATAGGTCATGCCACTGGAAGGTGGCAAAGGACCTACAATGTCGATATGGAGGTGAGCGAGTCGAGAGGTGATCGAAGGGTATCGGCCAATCGGGGCCGACACATGGCGGTGGACCTTAGCTTGTTGACAAGCTAGGCAAGATCGTGCCCATGTGCGGAGATCCTTTTGCATACCGGGCCAGACGTACCTATCGGAAATAAGTTTGGCCGTGGCCCGGATGCCAGGGTGGGCAATGTTATGCAGCGTGTCAAACACGCGACGTCGTAAGGTTGACGGCACGACTGGACGAGGGTGTCCAGCGGAAGTATCGCACAAAATCGTTCCAGGTGCTGTCGGCAGCGGAAGATCCGCGAGGCGCAATGACGAACGCTGGCAAGAAGCGCGGAGATCATTCTCCGTACGTTGTGCGTCGGCCATAGCTGACAAGTCGATTATGTCGTGGCCAACAAGTGCCGATACGCGTGACAGAGCATCAGCCACAACGTTGTCACTGCCAGAGACGTGTCGTACGTCTGTCGAAAATTGCGAAATGAAATCCAAGTGGCGCACTTCGCGGGGTGAGTGGCGCTCGGAACGATTATGGAAGGCATATACCAACGGTTTGTGATCGGTGAAAATCACAAACTGGCGGCCTTCTAGGCGTATCGAAAGTGACGAACGGCCGAGTAGATACCTAGTAACTCACGACCGAACGTGCTGTACCTAGTTTCAGTGGGTAATAAACGTCTGGAGAAGAATGAAGTGGTCTCCAGTTTCCATCGACGAACTGTTGGAGTACGGCACCAACAGCTGTGTCGGATGCGTCTACGGCTATACTAGTGGTGGCGTTTGCGTCGAAGTGGTGCAGCATCACTGCAGCGGCTAGCGCGTCTTTGGTGCGGTTGAAGAAGTCGACAGCTGCTTCTGACAACTCGACGTTGCCGTTAGAACGGCCACGGAGTAAGTCAGTCAGCGGTTGCGTGAGTTGCGCGCAATGCGAGATGAAGCGACGGTAATAGTTAACCATGCCGTTAAAACGACGAACAGCAGCGAGCGTTGTAGGGCGGGGAAAATCGCGAATCGCTTGTACCCTATCGGTCAGCGGTTATGTGCGTGACCGCTGAACACGCAGAAATTAGCAGCGAACCTTTAAGTACCGCGGTAAAACAAAGTATCTTTATACTTCAGATCAAAATTTGATGTAATGAAATTCCGATCAATTCCGGCAAGCAGCAGCCATCCCCGTATAAGTTGAAGGCATTTCCAAATCCAGCATTCTGCACGTGACAGGAGACTGAACTCAAAGGAGCATAGAAACGAAAGCTACAAAAATGTAAACAAGAGGGTATAGAAAGAAAGAACAGTTAAAAAAACACGAAAAACGCAACATTAAAAGTGTTTGAAAAAATAATCTAAAGATGAAATTAACATTTTCTTTAAACGGGACTAGGTGAACAGCTCTCTTTGAAGGGGAGGTTTGTGTGACGTTGTTGAACAACTTCGGTCCATTGCACATGTTTTGGTCGTTTCCATTTGAGAGCTTCAATGTCTCAAGTGAAGCGGCCTGTAAAAGGGCCGAAGTCACCGGAAGTTCA
>LOND01003076.1:32080-58169 GCA_014220965.1 Paragonimus kellicotti | reverse complement strand
ACAAACGTCCGTGCGATGTTCTCGGCTGAGATGTCGTGTGTGTGTGTGTGCGTTGCTTGCTGCCGGCGTAAGAAACGAGCGATGCAGGTCAACAAGTGCGTAAAGCCGTTCGAAGGTGGAAGTGGACCAACTATGTCAACGTGAACGTGTTTGAAACGGGCGTCCGGTACACTAAAAGTGCCAGGTGTGGTGATGGTGTGGCGGCTAACCTCACTTCGCTGACAGGACAGGCAGTGTTTGGCGCCCATTCACGTAGATCCTTGCGCAGGTTCGACCATACGAAACAATTGGTGATTAATTTGACTGTGGAGTGGATGCTAGGGTGGGAGATAGAATGAAAATGGCTGAAAATACTTCACCGGTAATTAGAAGGAACATCAGGTCGAGGTTTACTGGTCGATATGTCGCAGCGATTTTTCGAATCGCAGTGCAGGAGTGATAGGCGAACGAACTTCAAGGATGGATGAGAGCGTAGCTGATTAAATTCTGTATCGTTTTGTTGGGCTGCCGCCATGGCTTCCAAATCGATGGGAAACGCGGATAAATGGTGAATATGCACGCGAGATAAAGCATCTGCGACCAGGTTGCTTGGACCATCGATGTAGCGGATGTCCGTCGTGAACTGGGAGAGAAAGTCTAAGTGGCGGGTTTCTCTCGGGGAGTATCTGTCTGGGGAAGTGTTGAAAGCGTGTGTTAACGGCTTGTGGTCAGTGAGGATGGTAAACTGACGTCCTTCTAACACATGTCGGAAATGCTTGACGGCGAGGTAGATAGCTAGCAGTTCTCTGCCGAATGTGCTGTACCTCGTTTGAGCAGGCTGTAGCTTCCGGGAGAAAAAGGATAACGGTCGGATTTCATTGCCGATGACTTGCTGCAAAACCGCGCCGACGGCAGACTGAGATGCGTCGGTCTTTAGAACCAACCGTGCATGTTCGTCAGTACTCAGATAGCCAAGGGATGTGGCGTTTGTCAGGGCCTGCTTCGACGGAGGTGGAAGTGGCGTTGGCTTCTGAAGACAAATGTTTGGGTTACTCTGTAGCATTCCAGTAAGTGGTTCGAGTATGTTATAGCAAGTTGGGGATAAAGCGACAATAATAATTGACAATCCCCAAAAATCGACGTAGGCTTTTGATAGACTGAGGCAATGGATAATCCGAAATAGCGTTGGTTTTCTCCGGTAGTGGCCTGATGCCGTCTTTGTCGATGCGATGACCGAGAAAGTCAATGGAAGAAGCACCGAAGACGCATTTGGTTGTGTTGATGGTGACGCCATAGTGGTTTAAACGTTCAAAACAGATTTCAAATGAGACAGATGCTCCTGCTCATTGTTGCTAGCAACGAGTATGTCATCGATGTAGACGAACACGAAGTCTAATCCGCGTAGAACTTGGTCCATGAAGCGTTGAAATGTTTGGGCGGCATTCCTGAGGCCAAAGGGCATACGAACAAATTCGAATAAGCCAAACGGGGTTGTGATCGCTGTTTTAGCGATGTCATCGGGAGCCACAGGAATTTGATGATATGCTTTGACCGGATCTATTTTGGAAAAGATCTTTTTCCCAGACAGGCCAAGGGAAAAGTCGTGAATATGCGGAATGGGATAGCGATCCGGCACGGTGACGTTGTTCAGCGCTCGGTAGTCACCGCATGGTCTCCAATCTCCTGTAGTCTTCTTGAAAACCGTGTGCAATAGCGATGAACATGGGCTGGTTGAGGGACGGATAATTCCTAGATGTAACATTTCCGCAAATTCCGCCTTGGCGATCTTCAGCTTCTCAGGAGGCAGTCGGCGTGGACGTGCGAATCTGGGTGGTCTCTTGGTGATGATGTGGTGAGAAACGTCATGTTTTGGCGCCATGGTATTAGGTGTAGGTTGGTAAATTCCCGGAAATTGTTTCAACAGCACCGTATACTGGTTAGCTTCTGGTAAAGCCGTTCGAAGTCCGATCGAGTTGATGGTGGTGGCTTCACCTTGAACGCACAAAGTAGTAGTGCTGTCTACGAGTTTCCGGCGGCTGAGGTCAACAGCCAAACCGTACTTTGTAAGAAAATCGACGCCGATAATTGGGTGTTGGACATCGGCAATGACAAAAATCCAGGGGAAACTTCGGCGCAGTCCAAGGTCGACCGTCAAGAGATGTTGGCCGTAGGTCAGGATTTTGGAATTGTTGGCCGCCTCGGGGGTCTAACGCTGACCTCTGCACCGGTGTCGATGAGAAAACGCAGCCCGGTGGAGTTGTCGTGGACATAAAACAGGCGACTGTTGGATCTGGCCAGCGGCAGCCGTCGCCATTACTGGCTGGCCGGGTCGTTTCCTTGATTTGCCCTTAGAAAGCGAACTGGCATATGCACATGGTTGTGTGCATTTGCGGGCGTTGTCACCGAAACGTCTGTGGTAGTGACAGATGTTAGAGGTTTGGGACTTAGATGTGGCAGGTCGCGAGCGAGAGCGGGATCGAGTGCGCGAGAAGGTACGGCCCTTCATAAGGCGTCCAGCTAAGTTATTCACAGTGAGTGTTAGTTGAGACACCTGACGTTGGAGGTTATCGAGCGTATCTTGTTGTGGCATCAGTGCGAGTGGAAGGGTCACGCACATGTGAATTTAATGGAGGTGAAAACTGCGAAGAGCAATGAAAGTGTGAAATGCAAAATGCTGTACAAAACGCTACAGCGACACCCTCTAGTACAATAGCTGACCTAATCATGAGGCCTCAGCAGTTCATGAGAAATGGTCTGATCCTTGTCCAAGAGTGAGGGACGCTACAGCAACGAGACACTCAATAAAAGCACAAAATGTGTTCTATACCGAGCTTACTCAATATCTCCGGGTAGCATCTTTACAAAGTATGGTCGGCGATTTTCACGCTGACGACTAACATCAGACAGACAATCTCAGTCCAAAACGGTAATCACACTTGAGCATTTTATTTTCCAAAATTCAGCCTATTTTCAGTTGGACTTAATCGCAGATGTCAGTTAAGTTTCTAGCAAGTATGTAGCGTTTTCTCGAGCAAAAATCGTTGCCATTGCGTCTGCAGCTATGGAATGGCACGATCTGCTTTATGGCTAACAAAATAAAAATGAACTTTGTCATCTCTAAGACGAGCGACACATACTATGAGAAGGTCAGTGTCATTGAGGAGGTCTTTACTCCGCTTATGGGAAGTGATATCATTTAGATGGCGAAATTCGGGCAATTGAACAAATTGTTGTCGTTCTTACTTCAAACCACATTGGCTATTGTTATAATATTCACCGATACCGTTCAGCACACGCCCATGTTTGTTTATAGAACCATCACAGTAACTTGCCCTCAACCCTATTGCCAGGTGAAGTTCCACTTATCTGATATGACTAGGTAAGAGAGGCTGGAGACCTCACACAATATAAAAGCAGTCAGTGAACGGATATGAATGACCGGAAAACAACTATACTCCTGTAATTTTAGACCCGAGTGAAGTGTGACGGACTCAATTACCAGCCGACAACTTCAAATGAAGTCTAGTTCAATATTACTGATGCCAAATGTTCCATCGCAGCTCACTTGTATTTTGCGTTTTGGCTCCTCAAAGTCCAGTTGGCCAAATGCAACATTCCAGATGGTTCCTTTAATTGTTTTTGTTGATCAGTTTGTCAGAGGTTGACAAACGAACGGTTTCAAAAACACTCATCCCATTGATCGATGATTCTTGGTGGTCTAATGTGCTGCACAATACGCACTTGATTTCCGTGTGACATTTGGGTAGCCTGATTAAAGATTAGAGAAATTTCCATAACGAATTACTTGATGAAACGCCAAACGAGTGGGGGAGATGATAGCAGTATACAGTCTGAAAACGACCTTCCTGAGTTTCGTTTTATCAGATGATGGCGTGAGGATCGATCCGGCATAAATCATAGCTATTCGGTAATTGTCGCCTTTCAATGATATTTAAAACGTTAGATTTCACTGGAGGCCAGTTTACCTCGGTTGGTAGTTTGTACACCATTCTTAAACTTTTAAACGTTGAAGTTAAGCATCACCAGCCATTACTGTTACTTGGAATTCCTGCCGTCGCGCTTGGAACCAATGTAATTTAGCTCTAAAGTGGGCAACGTCCATGCAAGCAGTATGGTTTTGCATCAAATGAAAATTCATTTCCAAGTACACAGTTTCTACCGCGTTCTTCCAATGGAAACTGTTTTTCTGTCTTGCTTTAATTAAGACGTTTGCACAGCGTTAACTTACGCCGAACACAACTCGGAGATTTTCCGGGAAACTGTGTCTGTTTTCATTTAAGAGTTCTTGGAAGTCTACTGGACAGGAGACAAATATAATGTAATTAAGTTTTAAGGCTGCACCGAATGTGTATGGAACACATCGATCTGATAATCTTTTCCATGTCAGCAATAGCAACCGTTCCACCTGAACTATCTTTCAGCACTAACAACGATAGGTCCGTTGGTTGCAGAACATTATCCCTACTCTTTTTAACACTGCTGACTAGTTAGGAAGTCAGATTACATAAAAACTAGTACGGAAATTCGCTTAAGTTGAGATCGACCAGCGACTCATATCCTTGCTCTGGCATCTCAATTTCTAGACATTCTTTCTTACGTTATGGGCAGTCAAACTTAGAACCGAGTGAGAGCGCCTCGATTGTAACGCGATCATTACTCACAAGCGAAAGTGGTTGAGCGTTCACATATGATAATTCGGTCGTGCCTAATGTGAGGTCAATGGCGCAGTGGTAAACACGGTTGCCTCATGAAAAGAATGGCCGGAGTTCTAATCCCGGCAGCTCTAATGAGAGCGAAACTCGAGTCTAGTGCTTCTTTTCGAAAGGGGCCGACTGGAAAGTCTATGGGAATGCGACAGCTGCGATCAATTGTGGGTGATGTTCAACTTGAGATCAAGATTTAAATTGGAAAAGTTGTGTACGTACCGTTCTGGTTGACTTGGAAATTCTGCTTGAGGCCTGGAAGAGCAGAGACTGCGCGATAGTGAAGCTCGTTTCTTCTGAGTCCGTCTGGCAACCACTTGTTTCACGAAAGCAGTGAACAATTCCCGCTCCTGATCTGTGAGATTTTCCACTGTTGATTCTCGCTGCGCTATATTTCGCTCAAATTCGACAATTCCTCCGCGATGAGTATCAAGTTGATTTAGACTGTAGCGTTTCAGTGCTATGCTTCTTATTTCGACACGGTTCCTGCGTAGGGCCTGCCAAAATGGCTTCGGGTATTCGTTACGATCAATGCAGTCAGTGATGAATTTGATCGATTCCTTCGCCTCTGCCAGACGAGTGGTGAACTTGAGGTACTCGTTGAGCGCCTTAACCACTCTGGGCTCCTTGGTTAATCTCATCGTTTCGAATATGCCCATTACGATAATGAGAATAAAGACATATAGGCGAACATATGTTTTCGATAATTCATCTTCAGGCCGGTACAATTATATAAGGAGTTAATAGAGTTAGATCGAGATATCGATCAGACTTATTACAGAGAAACTAGGTCACTGGTCAGTCAATTGGCGATGGCTTGATTGGTCGGTTACGTCACGCTTGTCCATTGGTTTGACCGCGCAGGTTGACCATCGATCCGATGGATTTGTGGCCATGGTAGGTGGAGCGCCTGAACAAACCGTTTTTGGTGACATAATATCGGGTCAAGCAGCCTGATTCCAATAGCCTCGGCAGTACAAAGTGTTCTAATTCGGACCGCTTTTGATGAGTTGCCTGGTACGCGATATACTACCTTGAAGGCTTGATCAGTTTTCACCTGGTGCCCGCTTTCGACCAGATGAGCGAGGATAGCACTGTTGACCGATCGTGATTCCCCGTGCCCCAGCCACCGTGGATGGTGTTCTCGGATTCGTTTCGAAAGTTGTCTTGACGTTCGACCAATATAATTTGTTGATGAGTAGTAGGGGATTTGGTTAATTTCAAGTTGAACATCACCCACAATTGATCGCAGCTGTCGCATTCCCATAGACTTTCCAGTCGGCCCCTTCACAGGAGCAAGTGAATGAGTAGATACACATAGATGAGGTCTGAACTGTCAGTCTATCTTTGTTATAAAATCTGAGAATTGGGTATGTGGAGAATTGAATACGGAGTTCAGCTGTAGCGTAGGTCCTGCTAATTGTCTGGTTGAGCCTATTTGTCAGCCATTCTGCGGCATTCTGCTCTTCTAAACACGTGTTACGCTCTTAGTGGAATAATGCTTGCAGTACCTCTATTTTGTTTGACATAATTGATGCAAAATGTTGGATGCACCGAGTGGCTGGTCTACTCCTTTCTTCGTTAGATGTCTACAAAGAGAAATCTTCAGACTGCATGGTAAGTTGAATGTTTTGAAAATGGTAACTGGTCGTCCCCCTCGATTTCAGTGGTACATTAAAAATTGAGATGCATGTTTCGAGATATATGCAAGTAGGCATAACCTGGCTGTTCGGAGTAATGTAATATTATACTGGTCGGTAAAAAGTCAAAGCTACTCACGATCCTAGAATCTCGAATGCCACCGTCAGTGTGACATTCCGAATTCTGATAGACAACTTGCTTGCGGTAAAAGGAGCAACAGAGAGATTTGGTTGTGTTCAGCTGTGACAGTTCAGTAGTGTCTAAGTTGACGAAGGTCGGACAGCGGTCGACACAGCTGCCTCAAGAGAACGCGGATCGATGTTTACATGCTCGTCGTTGAATAAACACGTGCGGAATTGTAAAAGACAACAGGACAGCTAAAGGTGGATGTGCCTGTTTAGAGGGTAACACTATAGTATGACAACCATCAAGAGACCTACATCAGCTGTAGAAGAAAGCACATTGGTGGACGGAGGGTTTACACCGACGGTTTATGAGACGTTAAAAGCAAAATGTTGCATGATTTCGCGTTTTGTCAGACATGTCATATTGTACTAAGAACAAACAGGGAAAAGATCCATATACATGATTTGAGTTTAACGCAAAGTGACTAAGGTTTGGTTGACGTCGGAGTGGCTACTTAATTGATTATTCGTAGAGAAAGCGACGATGTTATTATTTCTAACTGCTGGAGATCATACTCTGTTTAATAATGAAGTGAAGGAATGCGGATTGCATGGTGGCAATTGAACTGTGAGGAGTATTACTGCTGTACCTCATGGGAATAGACGGATTAGGTTTAGTACGGAGTTACCAGCCGCTACCGATCTCATGGTGGGGTTTAGGCCCAAAGTTTCCTATCCAGCAGGATTCTCCCACGCTTGCAAGGCACCAGCAACACCACACAGACTAAGTAAGTGCATTGGATAATTCTCTTTGCACTGCCTCCTTACGCAAGTCCGCCGTCGGAAAGTACGCTGTTACTTACTGATAGTGACTGTTTCAGCAACTTTGCGACTCGGTTTTATATGAGAGATAAACAACCAGAACAACCCAGCTGCACATACCTCATTAAACGCTGGCTTAATCCATAGAAGCTAGAGGACAAGTACGGAACATGTTGGATGGATGCGTCAGCGTAGAGACGAACAGTCAAGGTATCACATCATTTCATTTGGTAACTAGCCCAAACCTTCAATGCCAATTGTACTGACGTTTGGAGCCACGTAAACACGGCTGATTTAGTGTCGTTAGTAATTAATATTTTCGATAAGTTGGCTAAAACGAACAGTGTTAGATTTGCGCTGCAAATAATGACGGGTTCCATCGTCTGTCTAACGTGGCATTTCTTCTCAATGAAATTGTTTATTTTTCCGTTATTTTTGTGATGCATTCTGACCGTACATTGCTGGCGTACCAGAAACCCGGTGTACATCGGGTGTTAAAAGAGGGGATAATTTAATTAGGTATGACCGGGTTTCGTCACCATCGTCATCTCGCGAGATGAAACGATATTGCTCCTTAAATTGGCAGCCGGTCCAAAACATCTGTCACATGATCCAGCTTTCACAGGTTCTTCTGAAACCGTGTGGCGTAGTGTGCACTGTTTACAACCGTCCCCTTGTCAAGATGGTGTGGTCTATTGACTTTAGTCAGCCTCATTGTCGAATGATCATCTATTTACTTGCTCTATGAGCAAGCAAGAAATTGTACAGGTCCTACTCATGGGTAACTTTTACTAACCTGCGAAACTATTACTCAGTTTGTCGTCTGTTTCTAAGTTTTATGATACAGTTATAAACGTTTGCGGAATTGAACATAATACAGACTTCACGCATTGCAGAATCTTCTAGAAAAATTTCAGGACAGACTGTCTTCTACTAATGAAAACATGAGTATTAACATGTCGTTTTGTTGGTGGACATAGCGGACTCCACCTATCGGGATTACTAACTGAGGTGTACATAACTTGAGCATCACCCACAATTGATCGCAGCTGTCGCATTCCCATAGACTTCCAGTCGGCCCTTTCGAAAAGAAGCACTAGACTCGAGTTTCGCTCTCATTAGAGCTCGTCAGTAGTGCATATCCTTGCCACTGCCGGGACTAGAACTCCGGCCACGCTTTCATGAGGCAACCGTGTTGACCACTGCGCCATTGACCTCACATTAGGCACGACCTGATTTTAACTTGGGGAGAGGTCCCAGTCGATTGGAGTTAACAGACAGTAACTGTGTCTCCCTCGAGGCGATCGGGCAACCTGATCATTACTCACAAGCGAAAGTGGTTGAGCGTTCACATATGATAATTCGGTCGTGCCTAATGTGAGGTCAATGGCGCAGTGGTAAACACGGTTGCCTCATGAAAGCGTGGCCGGAGTTCTAGTCCCGGCAGTGGCAAGGATATGCACTACTGACGAGCTCTAATGAGAGCGAAACTCGAGTCTAGTGCTTCTTTTCAAAGGGCCGACTGGAAAGTCCATACTGCTACCTTTCTATCTATCTTCTGTAGTGCTATCTCCTACTTGCTCCACGTAGGTGGGCTGACCATCCCAGATGTGGACACCATCAACGTTCTCGCTAACTACCGTCCGATTGCGTTAGCTACGAGCCCTACAGCACATGTACGCAAGAGAAAACAAAACGAGCACCCTTAACTCGTTTACATTCATGCCGTGTATAGTCCTTTAGAAACTTTCAAATGTTGTTGACAGTAAATCCCCCGGATCCTGTCCTCATATTCCCTCTATTAACAAATAAGCGCGCTACGGGTTTACGCCATCTATTATATGGTTTGCCTGAGCGGTCCCTTTCGAAACGAGAACTCACCAATGACTGGATGATGTAATCCATCTTCAAAAGAGGCTTCTGTGAGGAGGCTCATGACTACGGGCCGTTTACATTACTGTCCATTACATCAAAGTCAAGGAGGGTTTGAATAGCGCACAGATATGCATGCATTTCGAGTTATTCGTACTTCTCTGAGGCGATCAACATCGATTTCCAAAACGGCTTTGTGAACTACTTGTTATACTTTCTGTTAGGGAAGAACGGATTAAAACGGTTGGCGAAAGTAAACTGGTAAACATTGTCTTTTGGATTGTTCTGTAGCCCCAGATCGCGTGGGATGAATAACACCCTGCGTGGGGATTCACAAGTCTGTTAGAAACAAACCCCTAATGACACGGATCATCGGCAACCTCGAAGATCATGGTGTCATACGCATTTTTATAGATATTGTGTCACTAAGGAATTACTGACAGGCTTCATATTGGGATCTCGGTTAACATTCATTCGTGAAAGAAATCCCACAAGCTGCCAGCTCCATGTTATAGTACCGTATGCTGATGACAATTTAGGTCTATAGTGTAGTAGAAACTGAGAAGCTTCAAGTAGGCTGAACGTTTTATCCCGTTGGGTAACAACCAAATTACTTCTATTCGACAGGCCTAAATATAAATGAATGCATTACCGTCATCTTGACTGTATTAAGTACATTTTCAAGCGGACGAATGTGTGCCTTGAAGGTTTATCTAAGAACGATGGTCTCAAATGACCTCGGCCTGTGCTCCATCTCTGCATCAAGGCTAAGAAGGCTGACACACTGTACAGGTTTCTCAAAAAACTTTAGACTGCTCCACCCAGACTATGTTTTCAACACGTTTACTTCGATAATGTGCCATTGTCTTGGGCCGAAAATGCAAGTTTGTCATGATCGTCTTGCGAAGGACATTGTTTCGGCTAAGAACATGCAGCAAAGATTAATAAAACAGATGGTAACGTGGTCTTTCTAAGAAGTCAAAACAGAGATTGAGCTTCGAACGAAATTCATGCCAGTAGAAATCAGTGGTATCTATATAAAGGACACCCAAAGTCGTTAATCATCAAATACCCACATTTTCGCTCACCGACTATCTGGTTTGTCTGATCGGGCAACGCGTCATTTCAAGTGCATTCTTAATTCAAAATTTTGGTCCACTTATGCTGCCCAAGTTTTTAACTGGTTCTGATCTTCTCGTTTGCTGGTTTTTGATCGCACCAATCAGCACACATCACAGTTAGGTCGCCCTGTCATTGAACCATTATTAATTGCACCTAATTTTTCAGAAGAGTTTCAATTACGAAAAACGTGGAGCTTCGACTGGACTCAAGCTAACGACAGAAACAGCTTGCCCAAAGGCGGTAGGCGTTGAGCCACGAAACCTTACTGGTGGTTCAACAATTTCACATTGGGACTCCGTTATATAGCTTAATCACTGCGTTTTTCTGGAATTCACAAATTGCTTCAGCATTTTAAGTCTATCCGTAGCATCCAGTTTTCGCAAGTTGAATCTCTCTCGTAAATTATCAAACTTGTCAAACTACTCGGGCGCCTTTTTCGTTTGGTCTGCACTTGCATCCGTCGGACCCACTCATCTATCGAAGCTAATATTACAAAGATTACGACACTTCATTCTGTAATTTTCGTAGAAATGCTGCACGTGCTGGGAGCGCTTCCAATGTACTATCAACCTGCCAGTATAAAAATAAGTTTATCATCTCGGATCCTTAATCTAACTTACTACCGTTTAATAAACATACCTTCACCTGGCCTGAACAAATTTAGGTGCAGCCTGAGAAGTGCACCTAATTTAAAACAACCAAGCGAAGCATGGGGGTCACAACTTTTTCAAAATATAGTTTCAATTGAAGATTTGACGTACGCGGCTAGCCGGGTCTGAGACAGCTTGACCATCAATAGCATAGCGGTAAGGTGATAGTACCCACGACTTCCCAATTGGTTGTATTCCTTTAATGGTTGATGCATACTGAACTACGTTCATATTATGTTTGCTCAACTGTGGCTAGGTTTCTGTTCTGTTTACTCCCCTATTACTTCACATCGTTTACACCCTTTTTGCTGCTAGGCCTATACTACTAAAAATGACTGCCGATCCTCCATATCTTCTGAAACAGTTAAGGGGAAATCTAAATGCACACAAGTACTCTCAGTTTACTGTAATATGTGAATTTACCCCGGATTATGCAAATGCTTCGAAATTATGCTTAGAGTTAGCGACATAACAACAGAACTGGCTCAAAAAGCATTAGTAACTTAATACCATCAAAATAGGGATCTCCGGAAGTCTGTGTGTGCCTATGAATGCGACAAGCTGATTCCGTTAACACAAACGAAGGAAAACCGAAGTTTGCATTTTGTTCGTTACGTTTGATGCAGTGTCATGTTTGTTGAAATATTTTCGGTTTACAAGCAGAAAATCAGTCCTCAATTAGTTTTTATTTTATTGTTTGCTGAATGTAGTGTATAGGTACGATGCATTTTCGTATCATAGTTACAGGCTAAATATATTTCTCAGTTTTTCCATGTTTGTAGCTACCTACTTATCAAACGTTCGCTGTTCGGTACTGTTTGACACACACTTTCATCAATATGTGATCGTTTCAGTGAGCTTATTTACCGTTGACTGGCGATGGTGTTTTCTGCGCCTTTAGTTCAGACGCTTTTTATGCTAGATCACCTGAGTATTTGGTTAGTTTACATTCGAAACGAGAGAGTATTCATCGCGTAATTTTCGTCAGCAGTACTGTATAAATTTCAGTCAAGTTCGTTGTCATTTTGAAGTTTTTCAAGGCTTAAACAATGGTCTTTTTAACCTGACTCTCTGATTCTGCGTTACTGAAGTTGAGTTTATGATCCTAAGTTGATAGAAGAGATTTAAAAGTGCATAATGAGTCACAATCCGTGACTATTAGGAATTTCAATTTCTTTGCAGACGTCCGTAGGTCTGCATCCTTTGAGCAAATAATACACGATCGAAGTAGGTTCAAAATTATTCCGATTGGAGAACCTGTTTTGTTTCAAGGTGTTATCCATTGTAAGATGGTTGGGATGTCGTGAAGTAATGACGGAGAAGCCTTTGCTCTATGTTCTGAGGAGTGGCACCCACATGTTGAAGGTGCGGTGGTTGATTAAAACTCTGGTGCCGTATATGATTCGCCCGAAACCCGATATCAAGAATATTAGACCGTGGGTCACTTTGTGAATTTTATGCCTCTTTTAATCCTGGCAGTTTATTTTTCCCGAATAAGCTAGATAAGGTGTAAACAATGTTTATTGCGCTGGTACGTATCAAAGAGGATCTCGTAACCACGCATTATTTTGAGAGTCAGATGTGACCAGTAATCTAATCAGTTCCTCCGTTTTCGTAAACATGCGGTAACTATTGTATACATGTATACATTGTATACATGTATATACGTATATAAAACAAGAGAGCATCCTAGGGGTTGAAGTCTAACTGGTCTATATCAGAAGATCTGTCTAAAGAGGGTGAACTTCTCCAAAGGAAGCCAAAAGCCCACCTATCCCTTTCAGGAACTCTAACCTGCAGGGAAAGGTTCTGGATATATATATATATATGTTTCGAGAAGGGGTGGCGATTCCACTGACTGAACCAAGAACAAGGTAGATCTTTCAGCCGTGTCAGGATCGGTGGACGTTTAAACCATCAGCCTCTTGTAATTCCACTTGACGCACGTCGGACTACATTGCGAACAGACTTTCCTGACCTTGCTGAAGTACTGATTGATTTGACACGTGACAAACTCGTAACGAAGCTAGGTTTGGAACTACTAATGAGAAAACACAGACCAAAACCTGAGCAAATCATGGTGGACGCATCTAAGTCAAGTCCACCTTGTAGTAACCGGCTTATGAATGAAGTGATACGTCATTTCCAAGGAGTACTTACTAATGGCCAAGACCCGTACAGTTATTTCGACTGGATTAGAAATCTCCACTGAATCAGATCGATTTCCACCTTTCGGTTCTAGAAGAATTCCACCGCACTTCCATCAGGAAATTGAACGACAGTTGTGGAAGTCATGGAGGAACCGCATAGCCAATTCAATTCCCCCGTCTTGTTGGTGAAGGAACCCGGTCAGAAGTTTTGATTTCCTGTGGATTTCAGACGGCTCAGTAAAAATTTAGTCAACAATGTCGTGGCCGTACCAGTGGTGTCAGAACGTTTTCGTATGCTACCGAACGCGATAATATTCACAGTGGCTGGCTTGCGGTCCGGATGTTGACAATTTTTAATCAAGCAGTCGGACCGAGATAAAACAGTCTTCGCGGTCCAAAGGTATATAGCTTGGACTGTTGAGTTCATCCTTTACTTTCAGATGACTGAGGCTCAAGGTGCTGGACTTATTACCCAACCTCGTTATCTATGGGGACGATATCCTCATCCACGGCATGAACGAGACAGAGCATTCGATGCATGTTTCAGCTGTGTTGTATAGGATTGGACAAAACGGCCTACGAATCAACAGACCAAAGCCACGATTGCCGAGACAAACAGTGATGTTACTCGATCGTATGGTCGGTCAAGGAGAAGCCCAACCACCAACCGAGAAACTAATTACGGTTCAAGCCACTCCGGTACGAACCTCAAAAAGAGCGCTGCGATAGTCCTTTGATCGCGTTATGTTCCACAGCCGCATTAAAAACATCTTCAGTAAACACGCCAGTCCCTCATAAGAAATAGTAAAGAAGAATGGCTAGTTTCAGTGGATAGAAGGAAATTACCCAGTTTTGACTAGTACCCAATGACTAACGGTGTGCGAGCCTGCAAGCACCATGTGCAGGGATGTGATGGAACATACCGTTACAGGTCTTGAAGTACCACAAGATATATTAGCAAATCAAGACTCCTGCTTCGAAAGTAAGGAGTTCCGGAACTTTGTACAGCGCTTAGGAATCAACAAAGTTTTCACGGCAAAAATCAGACGAATTGAAGAGAAGCAACAATTACACATATAAAGAGTAGTTGATGAAGAAAACGAGAATTGAGAAAAGAAGTTACCATTGATTCTGTTGGCCCACCGCTCGTCGTCACAAACAACTTACAAATTACCGTTCGAAGTAAAGTATGAGCGCAAGCTGCTGCTGATAAATTATCAGGAACTTAGCATATGGGAAACGGAAAGATGAGTGCACGTAAATTAACAGAATCACAGACGTTAGCCAACTAGAAACTTACGAGTGCACAAGAGGTAGCCAAGTAGCAGCCAATTGCAAAGGTATATGGTCGACCTGGTTTGAAAGTCAAGCGCGGAGATCGGTAGAGTCTAATTGCGACAAGATCCAGATTCCATTCTTAGCAAAATGGAGGAGACTGTATGTAGTACTGGAATAACCCTGCCCAGTTTATCTAAATGAGAATGAGAAATAGCAGCATCGGGTTCAAGAAAGTCAACTATGCAGGTGGTATGATACCACGAACAGAAGACGATGCGTACCAGATGTGTTAACATCAACAAGGTCAGTACGTAAACCACTTAGAAGACGAAGAAGGCCTGAACGACATTTGCCGCTGTTGGAACAACCTTTGCATGGGGAGGAGTGTGGTGAGGATGAACGATCTCGTAAGCGGTCAAGAGAAGCACTTCGCTACTGAAGTCATCGAGGAAAAGTGTAAAAAGGAAGTTTCAATGAGATAGTGAACTTACTGAGTCTGTTCAGTGAAGTGAACGGTGCTGACTAACACATCTCCTGAAGGTGGGTGATCCAAACCAGAATCGCCACTATGACTGACCTGGATATGCTATATAACCCCGCTATACATATTGAGACCAATTAATGGCCTAGCCTTGGGCAGAGAAACGAATGAGTGTAATGAAAAATATGCTCAAATCATTATTATCCATCATTCTAATAGCCCACACTATATGTTTATACATTATTTTGGTTGACGAAAGTTGTTGAAGTTACCTGTTGATTACAACTATATACAGATTAGTTCTGCCTCATGTTTGTTGAGATCATCTTCTTCAATCCAAACGGAGAATTTACAGTAAGACACGAACACTCACGTTTAAGACGCAACTGAATTCTCACCATCGAAATTACTGATTCTTTTCCTTACGTATGACATTTGTTATGCAGGGTCATATTGTGAATGTTGAAGTTATTGACTTGTTTTGTTTAGGTTTGTTTGTGGTGCAGCCGTGTAATCAGCTAAATCTCTGACGCAGCCTTTTACTGCATCAGCAACAGGTGTGTTTCTCAACATAACAGTCAAGAATGTGTAAACATTGTTCTTCTTCGGGTTTCTTTGCCTATCCAAGTGTTGATCACTCTGTTCAGTGGAGATACAGAAAATTGTCCTTCTGCTGTATTTTTTTGTTCTTCATTCTGTTACTACGTTACAATTGAGAAGATCCTTCCGCTTTTTTAATTGCATGTTTTCAGTGTTAAGAGAGCATAGATCCAACGAACTATACTATATATGTTGCATTGCGAACAAAATCCATAAACATCCGTGATTCCATCCTACAGTTGCAAACTCACGCATCTTGCTGTAACTTATAGATAAGTCACATATCTACCTTAGAGACGAGCTTATCACCGGAATTACTTAACCTAAATTACAATGTAAATTACTGTCCTTGGAAAATTCAACTTTCTCGTTTGTGCAAACGGTTTGTAAATAATGCCAGAAAGTAAACGTTATTACAACGGTGAACAGAATTGTTTTCGCTTAGCTCTGAAAGACTTCCGTTTAAGGGGGTTACTCTGACTATGTTAAGTTTCCGTGAAGTCAGATGAATCGTCATTTACTTCGCGCGATTTAAAACCTGTATTTTGTAAGCTGGGGATCTGTGTATCATATGATCAAAAACACTTGGAATCAACATGTCGCTTTCAAAGTTGTGTTATGATTTCAGAAAGATGTGTCACATAAATTCCATTTGCCAGCGAACGGTTTGCGCGGTCAAGGCAAGTGATAGAAGCATTGGGGCCTAATCAAATAATTTGGCCCTTACAACCAGTGTTCCTCCTATTACCAGTCATGTCAGTCTAAAACTTCTGATCAGTGATAATTATGCTGATGTTGGCAGTGCAGTGTCTTTCATTCCATTGTACGATTTTAAGCGCCTATCTCCAAAACACATCGGTGAAGGAAATGTCTGACAGCTTGAGGTCGATCTTTACCTATTGTTTATAGTGTTATCCGTCTCTCCGATAAAAGAAGAGTGTTGGTCGATCGTCACTTTTTTAAGTGTAATCTATATCATTCCCACTTGCTTTATGATGTGTTCAAAGAACGAGTGTAAACAGCACATCGATCGCTGACGAGGTTGAGAGAAGTGCTCGTGAATTAATCAAGCGTTTTTCAAAGGCGTAAATTGGCGTGAAAGTTGGGACAGTTCACCTTGAATTTAAAGGCAGTCAGACATGTTTGAAACGAATTGTCCTTTCTTATGGGTTCCACAGC
Source organism: Paragonimus kellicotti (assembly GCA_014220965.1). Lineage (NCBI taxonomy): Eukaryota > Metazoa > Platyhelminthes > Trematoda > Plagiorchiida > Troglotrematidae > Paragonimus > Paragonimus kellicotti. The sequence goes on along the minus strand of LOND01003076.1, from coordinate 41,546 downwards.
GCGGCCCAAGATGATGTTAGCCATCTAAACAAACAAGGCGTTTCAGTAATCAATAATTCTTCGCTGTTTGGTAACGTAACGAGGATATCAGCCAGAAAGATGTTGTTACTATTAATGGCACTTATCTGCTGTGGAAAACTTACGTGACCAGCTGGCACAAGTCTGTTGCCGTCATTTTTTCTCCGCTCCTCAACATCTTAAGCTTAATGGTTTTGCCAAAAACACCATCTATTCATGCTACTAAGCCAAATTGAATAAGGATGTTGATATTTTTCCGCTTCAGTATTGTTATGTTATCTAAAACACATGTTGTGAAAGTCAAGCTAAACGATCCTAAGAGACAGGCCTACACTCCAGTTTGTGATGTGTTCAGTGGACGGATACTACGTATCACCAAATCAACGATTTACGTTCTCCCACTGGAATTACCCTTGGTGATAGTGGAAACGGAATGTTTCGAATTCTTGATATTAACGATCAGACTGTGAACCGAAGACAGCTGAATCAAGTTACGATCAATGAAACTGCTGAGCACAATCTATATGTGCTGGTGAATCAGGTCAGGACTGTGAGTAACCTGAAAAGTAGGCAGTCACAGACGATGGTGCCTCTAATGATAACTGGTGCATTAGATGTACAACTACAGTGTAACCCACAACACAAACGTTAGACTTTAACGTGTGGTGAGTGCAAATAACCGTGACAATATCATTAAGAAAACGTTTTTATGTGCACGACCTTGATCTGTACAATTTCCGCTGTCAGGTAGATACAAACGGCGTGATGGCATGATATTTCCTAATTCGACAACTGATGCTCGGTTCAGCACCAAATAACCTCAGTCACATAACTGTTACAGGTATGATCATATTGAATTGACTAACTGTGCTGACGATTATTGAATAATTCGTTCTTCAGAGTATAAAAACGCTATCGTTCGAACACGAGCCTGACTGGAAAATTCATCCAAAAATGTTTATGATGCTTGATTTTGCATAAAAATCTTTTGAATACCCATTTTTATACATCCACTTATAATCTTTACAAGCTTCCTGAATGAACCCGTTCGATCCAACACATCGATTTAACGGACTCAACAAGACTGCATACTCTACCTTCCTTATTGGCTTGTGGTAACTTTGCCGGTTTGTTTGACTTGTCAAAGGAACCGGTGGGATATATTATGTGCCTATCTAAAATCCGCTTAATTTTAAACAACTAAAGCACATTCATCAGTTTATGCCGTCAGTCACAGCTGGAGTAGGCATCTAGTCTTCTTGTTCCCCACGTTTCCAACTACATGAAAAGCGGAATCTCTGATTCAATCTTGTTTTCAGTCTGAGGATCGTTCTTTCGCTATGCGTTATTCAAACAGCATTTCATTAGTGACGAACGTGTTTGCGAACATCCAGACATTACTAAACCAGAATATCGGTTACTGGAACTTGTCGTTCCCTCCAGCACCTTCATCTATGTTTTCTCCGGGAGAAATTAATCCCGCATGTGCACCATTATTAGCAGAGTTAGTCTCAGAAGATTTCAGCTCATTTGAATGCCACTTCGGTTAAACATGCATAACCAGTGTGTTACTCATTAATTACAACCCTGATATACTGAGCTTCTGCCTTTGTTAGTTTCATCCAGGCAGAATATCTCTGTGCCTAACAATCTAATGCGGGGTTCGTTACGAATATAGGCTGCGCAGTCAGAACATGCTTCAAACTTGGGCTAGCTAATTTCAGAGTTTGAACAAAACCGTTAGAACACGAAAACTGGTAGATGCAAGCATTTCGTATTGACTCATCAGTACCAAATTTACAATAACATGAAACGGTTTTTATATCGAACAGTTAGAGTGGGAAGGGTGAACAGTCAATCAATGGATTAGGAAAAGTCACTAAGTCCAGGGAAGGGTCAAGCTCACGAACAATTGTTTCTGAACACACAGGGCCGGCTTCAGTCGATTGATTGCGACAGCCTCAGCAAACCGCAAGAATCTTGGATTGGGATGACGTAATAAGATTCTGAATGCACAGGTCGGGTCGATGACGTGACCAGTGGTCAGGATGTGTCTTGCGACTGCGGACGCTGGTTGCTTGCGTGTTTCAACGACTGTCGTTCTTCTGTAATACGGAGTTCTGCACCCATTTAGGCAAATGTTCCTTCACTCTGGAGATCAAGCACCTCTCGGTTCTGCCTATGTAACTTTCTTTGCAGTTACATGCTACAATCAACTTTAGAGGGTAATTCCATATAAACTTTCTTTTTCCTCACTAAGGCCACCCGTTCGGGGGGTAGTTTTGATCTACTGTTTCTATCAATGAACCTTCTCCGGATAACCATTAGATTGTAGTACAGTCGTGATCAACTCTAATTCCTCCACAAGACTGTCTTGTGTACAAATTCGTCTTGCGCGTGTGAATAGTGTATTCACTAGTGCGCGCTTTTGATGGACCGGTGTGAAACTACTAAAGTTGAGGTATTGACCGGACCACGTGGATTTCCTATAAATACCTCTTTTAATAGAGCCATCTTCCCGGCGACTTATGAGTATGTCTAGAAACGGCAAACAATTATCAGTCTCAAATTCACGTTACCTTCAGATTGGGATGACAACTATTTAGGCGCTGCACTAGGTTATCTATTGCCTGTTTGGACCGACTGAATACTAGTGTATCATCAACGTAGCGTTTGTAGTATGACAGACTCGCTATGTCTGCGGCTAACTCTCGTTCAATCCTTAACATGAAAAAGTCAGCTAAGATGGGCCCTAATGGACTTCCCATGGCTACCCCATCTATTTGGCGGTAGCATCGATCAAGAAAACGGAAGCTGATGTTTTCAGTGCATATCACTAGGCAGAGTAATGTGGCTCGTTTCAACGAGCTCACAAATATAATCAATTGTCTCACGTAATGGGACATTCGTGAACAGTGACTGAACGTCTATGGAACACATCAACTCATTAGCAAGATTGATGTTGTCCAAGTCACTGATCAATTCGAAAGAATCTTTAATAGAATATGCCTGAAACTTTTGTTTTAATGGAGTTAAGATGGTGACTAACCAGCGTGCCAGTTTATGGTACGGAGAGTTTGTCATTGCTAGGATAGGCCTGAGAGGCATTCTCTCAGTTTGTTAGCGTTCGCGGGACGAAATAAAGTGATTGGCCGCAATAGGCTCCCTCTGGTATGTGACTAAATGCCCGGCCTTCGGGCAGATCGATTATCTGATGACAGTGTCATGGCGGACCGTATGAAGGCGGTATTCGCGTCGGTGGCGAGGGAGCGATTGACAGCGAACAATCGGTGTGTGGGCAGGTGAGTGTAAATCGATATCCATGGGGCGGCAAACTGGATCATTTGTAAGTTTGGATGGGGACCACGAGAATATAAACGACAAGCGATTAGTCACACTGGGTCACGGAAAGTATCGAGATGGTGTCAATCGAGGGAAATTCTTACCTGCAAAATTGCCCTACAATACATAAGAATTCAAATGAGTATTTGTTGTGGTCAGCAAGCTGTAGGCATTGCTAGAAGTAGTTTGCAAATGTGTATCTTTGAGAACAAGTTTTGAAAAGTACTTCGAGCCAACAAACTGGTTATTGATGCCTTCCCGTCCCTCAGTCGTTCAACTGCTTTTCAGCACATAGTTGTTTAAAGTAATGTGGTAGTCACCACACACACTCGACGTCCGACTCTCACGCTTTAAAGATGTTGCAACTGGAGTAGCCCATGGAGAGGATTCCACAGAAGTCTATATTCCCTTTGCATATAACTCAGACAATATATTAAGAGCAGGCTCAAACAGACCTAATGGAGTTATGCAAAACTTCATAGAAATGGGCGTACGTGAGACATCATGGTTAATCTGCTTAATTCGTATGTCGCCGGAAGCTATTCGAACATTGCAAAATCAGTTCGCTTGTTCTAATCTCAGAAGGTACTGCAGTAGTTTGAACAACAACAACAAAATCGTAACGTAATCTGGATTATGTACAACGTAGTTATTCATGCAGTTAAACAACAATAACACAATGTTCAGTTACGAATTACAGTCAACACACTCACCACAGTCTAAATGAAAGTCCAGGTTTTGTAGCGATGATGCTGTTTCTGCTTCAGATTCTCAGGAGTTCTTGTGTACGCCAACCCAGTTGCAGCTATTTCTTCAGTAACTGAATTCAAATCCGCAAAAGACTAAGAAAATAAACTTTTAGTATCATATCGCATATTCTTAATGTCAGATGAATTATCTACAGTTTGACCAACATATCTGTAGTGAACAGAACCGTCGGTGAAATCGAGTATTTGGTACATGCGAACACCTGAAGGTCGAAGTGCGACAACGCGATGAGAGACAACTTCAGCTAGTTCCAGTTCTTGTGTGCTACAGCCCAATTGCAACTGCCTCTTCAGTAACTGAATTAAAATCCCAAACAATCTCACAGACAAAAGTTCATTCTCAGTAGATTCGCCCGATAATTTAAATTTAATCATGGAGATCTTCATGCACCCACTACCGATGATAGACTTACCAGACATAACAACATATAATGGCCGTGTGTACATAATGCTCTGTTCACTTGTGGGTGAACGTTCGCTGTTGCCAACAGTAGGTAGTGTGTGCCCCCTAATACTTTCAACGTTAATATCAGCCGACTTCTAGGCAACAGGATGTTTTGCCGCTTCATGCATTCAGCTGAAATAAAATATTCGACACTGCCAGTGTCAATAATTGAAGAATTTCTAGGACCGCCATTAATGTTGACTGATTGTGTTATGTGGTGCGCTGAGTGAGTAGAATTAACAGAATTGACGGTAAACACAATGGCTTGGAAGTTAGATGGGAGATTTTGTTCTTCTAAAGAAGTGTCGACCAAAAACATTGTTGAACTACGACATACGGTTTAAATGTGTCCTAGCTTATCATTCTTATAGCATTTGAAACCACGGGTTGAACATGTGAGTCGCAATTGCTTATGACCGCGTGACTTTTAGTCATTCAAGTGTTGGACAGAGTTTTCATTAGAATTTATGTGGTTTGACTGCCGCGTTCCTTTGGTATGTTATTTTGTGAACTACCGCTGTTATCGGCATGCGTTCTTCTAGTATTGTTGACGTTATACAACACAGCTGGTTCTTAGTCTATCACGACCCTAACATCTTGAAGTAGTTCAGAGAGAGCTCTAGCAGATCGGAAAAAAATCTCATTTGGTGGTATAGGCTGTTGTTGAAGACTAAATCGTAGTGATTCCCTCAATTCATCGATCCCTTAGCTGAATCTGGAGTTGTTCATCAAAACTACACTTTACAGCTTGAGTTGGAAGATGAATATTCTGATTTTCGTTTCTCATTAAATTGCGGAACTTAGCTATTTCCGCCGCTTCCAAGTTGGCTGATTGAGCACGTTTACGTACCAAATGCTTCAAAAAAACGTAAGATGTGTATAAGAGATTTAGGAAAAGCCAACTTTTAATCAGGACATACGCACCGTTGCCAACAACCGTGAGAAAATGCAATGTTTTCTATTCCCACCTCCTTAAGCGAAAAATCTCAAATTTCAAAACGTTCCTAGTAATCTTCGATATCCCGTGAAATTGAATAAATATTCAGATTTCCCAAGGTACGAAAACCCATCATAAGAAATTTACTGACCGCGACGCCAGATGTGGTAGTTTGAAATAGGCCATAGTAATCGAAATTGTACTCAATTCAAACCCGGAGCCAGTTTCCACGCAACAGCAAGTAAGCCAAAGAAATTCCAGTGTGTTCCGTATTATGTGCAGCGTAATTATTCATGTGGTCAAACAGCAATACCACAATAATCAGTCACAAATCACAATCACTACATCCGAAGAACTCGGGAAATACCCGAATGGTTTTCGATTGTGCTACTGCGTCAAAGAGTGTTTATTAACAAACATTTCTTGAAGGAACTAAGATGACTATCAGTCTAGTTGGCCTGATTCTCCGCTTCCGTAAGTGTGCGGTAGCTGCAACGTGAAATATCAAATAGGAAAAACTGGTAAACCTTCATTAGACTAGAGGTGGTTGAGCTCGTTCTTCCTAGAAAGTTGTTGTCTGGAAGTGTACCTTTGTTATTTTCTATCAACTGTGTACTGCAAAGGTCCACTATGGACTATGGGCTGACGGTTATGCCATTAATTCTCTGATCAGTAGTGGAGAAGGTTTTTGCGGTTGACTGCCTTTCTCATCTGGTAAAGTTAAGAAAACGATGTTTGTAAGGATGAACTTTATGTCTCGCTATAAAATGAGTGCTCTCTGGTTGCAAACTGGATGCTCATCTGTGATGAATTTGTTGAGCGGAAGTGAAGGGGGAATAAAATATTAGTACTATACAATTCCGTCAGTTCCAGCCTACATGCATTTTATTATCACAGACCCGCAGGCTAGATACGGCGTGTGATGAAAGAATGGTTCCAATTTCATTTGCATCTTTCTGGTATACTTCATACTACAAAAGTCATACCGCAGTGCATCGCCTCTTTATATGATGCTTCAGAACCAGCTGCCTCAATGTTACTTCTGGCCCCTAAGCTCTTCTGAGACCTTTGTGGCTGATTAACTGGTTGAGCAGTTTGCCGGACAAACCTTATCACCTAACTTGAGAGAATTGTTCACTTCGTATTCAATCAACAGAATTTTGTAAGGTGTCTCGTTTTGCCCCTACAGAATAGCCAGTTCTGAAGCAGTCCAGCTCCGTATGGTTTGTAGTGCACCCCGGATGAACCTCGAGGTCAACGTGAGAGCGAACGATGAACAAGACGAAGCGGTAACAGAGCGGAACGACAAGCGAGCACGCAGCGGGGTCGTACGTTCGAGTGCGCGGGGTACTTGTCGGTATCCATACTCGTTCAAACAAATGTTTAAGCACATACAAAAGTTGGAAACCAAAAGAGTACAAATGGCAATCGTAGCTCTAACATAGTTAGTAATAAACAAATAAGGTCGCTACATTGGATGAACTAAGAACGCCTGTCGACCGAATTGTCCTATGGATACAGTTTTTAATTGTTTGATGCACATCGCATTAACGTGGAACCAGAGACAATACAAAGGACCGTTACAATAGTACTTCAGTATATACACAACAAATCGACACACTCTGTGATCTCTGGTGCAAACGGCGTGATACTTACGTATGAGTTTGCTTTGGTATTATAGTGAAAGCGTGTATCCTTGAAGCTGAATCAAACTGGCGAAACATCAATAGGGGCCTTACGTTCATTCTCAGATATTTGGGGATTAGAAGTCATTGCTATCAGAAATCAGCGAAATCATTTTCTGTCGTGCCTAAATTAAGACAGTTCATTCCCTTCAGAAGTTTGAACAAAACCGTTAGAACACGAAAACTGGTAGATGCAAGCATTTCGTATTGACTCATCAGTACCAAATTTACAATAACATGAAACGTTTTTTTATATCGAACAGTTAGGGGGTAGGGTGGATAGTCAATCGGTGGGTTAGGAAAGGTCACTAAGTCCAGGGAAGGTCAAGTTTACGAGCAATTGTTTCTGCATAAATGCGACTGGTGGATTTGCGTCAAACACATTGCCGTCTTCTTTCCATCGTAGAAAACTTGTCATTATGCGGTCGTATAGTGTTTACACAATTCTGTAAGGCGATCGTCGATCGTACGAAGAGGACTTACATCAACCGTTTGCAGAAGTCACGTAAGAAGCCTGCGGAAGAACCAATTCCACTGGATCCCAGTAAGTATGTATTGAACTGTTCTTCAGTACAACTGAATTCTCTGCAATTAGAAGCCTTAGCTTTGGGTCTAGATTATAAAATACCATCATATAGGCCTAATCATATCAGTTTGAGAACCTAATTGATCAGTTATCAGATCTTCAGCCAACTACTGCTGACAACCTAGGCTGGCTTAAAACGAAACTCACTGATATAGCTAATGGGTTTATCATGACTCCGATCAACGGCCAGTGTGCTGTCACAAAGCAACACCTACAATCATTAAGAGAACTTAAATCAAAAAATGTAGTAATCCTTAAACCAGACAAGGGCTCCGGTGCAGTCATTTTAGACAGAGACGCGTATGTGCAGAAGATGCTGTCAATATTAGAGGACCGAACAAAGTTTCAACAAATAGACACAGTGGACAATATCACCGAAATAGAAGGAAGGCATAGAAGGAAGACATCTCCAACTTCTTTTACAACTACGCATAACTGACGACATGACGTACAAATCTCTTAAACCGTGTGGAGTCATCGACACCTCAACTCTACGGCCTCCCCCCCAAAACACACAAGTCTGGAATGCCGTTAGGCCTATTCTGGCGATGACTAATTCTCCGTACCATAAACTGGCACGCTGGTTAGTCACCATCTTAACTCCATTAAAACAAAAGTTTCAGGCATATTCTATTAAAGATTCTTTCGAATTGATCAGTGACTTGGACAACATCAATCTTGCTAATGAGTTGATGTGTTCCATAGACGTTCAGTCACTGTTCACGAATGTCCCATTACGTGAGACAATTGATTATATTTGTGAGCTCGTTGAAACGAGCCACATTACTCTGCCTAGTGATATGCACTGAAAACGTCAGCTTCCGTTTTCTTGATCGATGCTACCGCCAAATAGATGGGGTAGCCATGGGAAGTCCATTAGGGCCCATCTTAGCTGACTTTTTCATGTTAAGGATTGAACGAGAGTTAGCCGCAGACATAGCGAGTCTGTCATACTACAAACGCTACGTTGATGATACACTAGTATTCAGTCGGTCCAAACAGGCAATAGATAACCTAGTGCAGCGCCTTAAATAGTTGTCATCCCAATCTGAAGGTAACGTGAATTTGAGACTGATAATTGTTTGCCGTTTCTAGACATACTCATAAGTCGCCGGGAAGATGGTTCTATTAAAAGAGCTATCTATAGGAAATCCACGTGGTCCGGTCAATACCTCAACTTTAGTAGTTTCACACCGGTCCATCAAAGCGCGCACTAGTGAATACACTATTCACACGCGCAAGACGAATTTGTACACAAGACAGTCTTACGGAGGAACTAGAGTTGATCACGACTGTACTACAATCTAATGGTTATCCGAAAAGATTCATGGGTCGTCATCATCATACTCATCATAGCAGCCATGAGCCTGACTAAAAGGCACTGTGGCTCGGACTGCCGGCATCTCAACGATGACGCGGAATATCCCGGAAGGAAACGGTACTAAGACGACTGAAAAGTGAAGAAGAATCGGCAATTATCCGTTTCGAGGGATTCGGCTTGAAGGTCGTTCAAAAGGGAAAACGGTCATTTTGGCGCGAATCCTCGTTTTTTAAATATTTTTGAAAATTTTAAAATCGGAATTTCGGGCAAAGTACTACAATGCATCAATTTTAAATAAACAGCGGTACTGCAAATATTGAAATACATCGATCAAGTGCCAAAAGTACTGGTTTGGTGATGAAAAA
>LOND01003076.1:9590-22464 GCA_014220965.1 Paragonimus kellicotti | reverse complement strand
CGCTCAGTGATTGACCACTCTTTGTTGGGAGATCAACTGCCAGAAGACGAGAGGAATCCGGAGGTAGAAGTTTTCAGAATGCACTGGTCAGAATTGCGGTTGAATAGTGCCGGAATTTTAATGCGTCAACTGCGGGATGGAATAAGCGTGCCTGTTATACCGACGGAGTTGAGAGAGACGATTGTGAAGGAATGTCATCAGCTGGCTCATACGGGATGTCACCGAACCTACGAAATGTTGAAGCAAAGGGCATACTGGCCTGGAATGAAGGATGATGTCAACAGTTATGTGCGGGCGTGCCAGCAATGTCAGCTACTGAAGAGCAGTAACTGCCCCGGTCAGTACCCCACACAACCAATTCCGGTCAGTGAAATTGGGGAACTATGGTCGGTGGATGTGATGGGCCCCTTTCCACTAACCACTTCCGGGAATCAGTACATCATAGTCATGACGGAACATTTCACAAGATGGATCGAAGCAGCCGCGATACCCGATCAGCGTGCAAGCACTGTATGCAGGGCGGTGATGGAACACATCGTTGCAGACCATGGAATACCGCGAAGCATATTGACTGATCAAGGTTCTGAAATGAAGTAGTTTCGGAGCGTTTTGAGGCTTGGAATCAAAAAAATGCGACGACGCCATATCTCATCTACAATGGACTGACGGAAAGAAACAATCGCACAATCAAGGAGTGGTTGGTGGCGAAAGGAGGGAACTGGGAGGAAGCATTACCATTCATTCTGTTGGCCCACCGCTGTTCCCCAAGACAACATAAAAGTCGCGTTGTTCGTCGATATCGGGCGTGTACACGCCTGCCAGTCATGCAAAGAGAGTAGGTTGTCATTGGGAGGACTCTATATCGTATGAATCACCATGTTTGTTATATTTAACAGAAAGAAGCTTGGAGTTGCCAACCATAAAACTTGACTATACGTACAGAATTTTCCATATTAGCATCTATATCTTGCCAAGGTTTGTCGGTCGGTAGTGCAGTGTTGAACATTGGTCGAAATCACGTACAGAGACCGCGGATCCAAGCGCATACTGGTGAAGCAGGATCTAGAGAATGTTCTGCCAATTAAAAATGGAGGAGGACCGTATGTAGTAGTGACCGGCCCTTAATCCAGTGATATGCTGAGATTAGAATGAAAGACTCAACACATCGTGTGCACGAGATGTCCAGCTGTGTAAGATGGGTTTATACAAGTCATCCGGACAGAAAGAGAAATTCACACATGGGAGCCACACGTTCCCACAGTACGAGATTGTTCCATAGAACGTAGTAGAGCCTGAAGTTTTGCTTGCGACTTGGAACAACCCTTGCGTGGGGAGATGTAGTGAGTATGGTTGCGACCATGCTTATATACTACTACACCACTGTAATTCAATAGTGGAACCAGAGCATATATTTTGGCACCAGAATAGTTGCAGGAAAAATACAGGAAGAATTATTGGAGTGCGGCATTGCATGAAATGACTCTTGGTACGTAAGGGAACGTAAAGGAACTAAGCGTTGACGTCTGTAGGTTTCAGCTGGCTTCTGGAGTGCCCAATTACCGGATGTCAAATTAGTGTTTTCTGTTTGTTTTGTTCATTTGTGAACGCAGTAAACCGATGCGCTGTCGTGTGCCGAGTATAAACATCTGGGCCACCGTCGTTTGTGTCGCGAACACGTGTGCCGCGACCATGATCGTGGTTGAGGAGTGGAAAGATAACCCGTGGCCGCAAGCCTCTGAGTGAGGGGGACGTTCGGGGAGTTTTTCTGGGAGGAGCGGTCCTCTCTCCGCCGAGGGACCGTTGCCAGGACTAGGCGCGGACGCTGGGAGAGGGCAATGTGGCCGAAGGTGAAGAAGAAGGTCGATCCTCGACTCCGCGTTAGCCGAAAAGCGGTGAACGGCTCGGGATACCTGTCTGCACGCGATGCCTTGTGCACTGATCAGTGTGCTAGGCGGATAGGCTTGGGGTTTTCAGGAAGCGTCTCGACGAGACGTGCGCTGGATGTATACTCTCTGTGGCGAACGCGTACCGCTTGAGAGCGCACGGAGTGCTGCAAACAGTGGCCTCGTTCCGGGAGTTCAACTCGGGCCCAGGCTTATACACAGATCGGGTCGATGTGACCCAAGAGGGACGCCACCTGGTGTCTCGATGTCGGACTGTTCTAGGAAGGGGAAACGCCTCTCGAGATGGAACAAGTCCTGCATGCGACCAATGTTACGATCGCGAGATTTGGAAGACGCTCTTCTGGTGAGAAGACAGGGCGTAAGAAGACGACGTCGTACCATCCTCAATCAAATGGACTGACGGAAAGAAACAATCGCACAATCAAGGAGTGGTTGGCGGCGAAAGGAGGGAACTGGGAGGAAGCACTACCATTCATTCTGTTGGCCCACCGCTGTTCGCCTCAAGGGACAACGAAGAAGTCGGCGTTCGAGCTAATGTACGGGCGTGTACCACGCCTGCCAGTCGATCAAGAGATTGGTTTATGGGGAGACCAACGGATGAACACGCGTGAATTAGCAGAAGCGCGGAGAGTGGCCAACCAAAACTTGACGAACGCACAAGAATTTTCCAAGGAGCAGTCAACTGCAAGGTTGTCGGGTCGGAGTGCAGTGTTTGAAATTGGTTCGAAAGTTAAATACAGAGACCGGCGGAGTCCAGGCGCAACAGGACCCGGATCTAGGAAGTTCCTGGCAAAATGGAGGGGACCGTATGTAGTAGTGGACCGCCGTGGCCCAGTGTATCTGATTAAGAATGAGAAGAATCAACATCGAGTGCACGGAAGCCAGCTTTGTAAATGGTATGACACCCCGAGCAGAAGAGAATGCACACCAGGAGCATCAACATCACCGAGGCCGGTACGCAGATCGTCGAGAGAACGAAGAGAACCTGAACGGCTTTCTGCTGCAGCTGGAACAATCTTTGTCGGTAGAAGAGTGTAGTGAGGACGGGCGATCGCACTATACTGCACACATCAATATTAGTCAGTAGTGTGGCAAGAGTATGGATTTGACATTGAAGTAGCCACAGGAAAAATACGGGATAAACATCGGAGTGCAGCATCGCATGAAATGGTTCTTGGTACATAAAGGAACTGAGCATTGGCGTCTGTGGCAACCGTGACGTTCTGGGACCAGTACCGTATGCAGATGAGTGTTTGTTTGTTGTCATGTTGAAACGCATAACCCATGTGTTGGTTTCCTGAATAACTGACCCTTGCGCCATCCGTGTTCTTGGTTCACAGCATTTGGTCGTGTTCACGTGAATACTTGTTTTTGGACATTTTAAATTTGGTGGGCTCAATATGGAGGTTTGTTTTCTTTAATTTTCAACCTGTTTACTCCCCTACAAACCCAATGATAAAAAACGCCACTACGACCGTAGTCTTTCGTATCGGAACCGATTGCGCAGCCGGCTCTGAATTTATGGACGCTCACTACATCATAGACGGGACCATTTTAGATTCAGCCCATCGACAGACGTTGCGGGTAAACTGAGCCTGGTTCGAGGGATCACCAGGTAGAAGGTTGAGAAAGCAATGAAAATTGTGAAATAAAAATTTCTGTAAAATATAGTGGAAATAAACTTGCGGATTGAACCAACCCCACTCAGTCAAAGAGCCGCTTGGTCTCCGTATATACTGTGTTAGTGAACTCATGCGATAAGGTAACTAAACAAGACACTTGACTTGCCGAACTAAAGGAAAACAACGTTAATCTCAGACGTCTAGTAAATCTTCGAGCAATCCTGCGTCTACTCGCGGCGTCCGTCGATAGGTCGGATCTAGATTAGTGACGTTTGTGATGCACTGAGTGTGCATTAATCATGTGCTCCATAAGTACCCGTTGATCAAAATAGCATCTCTTGACATACAAGACCCCTTGTACAGCTGGATTTCATCATATCTTGAAGGCCGAACACAAACAGTCAGGATAGGAGAGCACTGCTCAACACCAAAACCAGTGACTAGTGGGGTGATTCAAGGGAGTGTTCTGGGACCATTGCTTTTCCTCATGTATATAAATGATGTATGCGATGTTAGCAAACATTGTGAGCTCCTTCTATTTGTCGACAATATCAAAATCGTCTACACATTTCGACAGCCTGGCAACCTCGTCTTCTGTCTACAAAATATACGACAGGATCTAGCATCATTGGAGTCGTGGTGCAAAACATGGCTCATGACGTTCTCAGCGAACAAATCAAACCTTATTACCCGCGGTTGTCAAATATCCAATGGGATCTAGTCTCACTAGATGGTCATCATATTGACACCGCCACAACCGTTCGAGATCTAGGAATATGGTATTCAAACTCCTTCAATTTCTCCGAACAAGTACGCTTTCAGGTAGCAAAAACTAAAAGGACAATAGGCTGTATCAAAAGGACATTCGGCCTACCGGATGCGAAGCTGGCTCTTTACAAAATGTGTGCTCGACCTCAACTCGAGTATTGCACCTTCATTTACTGTCACCTACGCAAATCTGATAGGCTTGTTTTAGAAAATCTCCAACGATCATTCACCAAAAGCCTGCTAGGATATTCATCCTCACTTACCTATAGTGAACGCTGTCGATCAGTTGGTATTGATCCACTTTGGTTACGAAGACTGAAGTAAATCTTACACCTGAATAAATTGATACACTCGGACGTCATCACTACAGCGTTCGCCGTTCATTTTCAACACAGCTCCCATATGGCCTAAGAAACAAAGGTTCCACTTTGCCAGCCCTGTTAGCTCGGAAAAAGATACGCGCCAACTTCTTCATTGTAAAATATTCCTATATTTGGAATAGGACTTCCGAATCAAATCAGAGTCAGTAACAACGTCATGTATCTTCTGATATTCTTTTTGAATGTGGTCTAGAGAACATTTAACTATCAGCTACATGTAACATACATACCCATCCCTACTTAGAACAAAAACATAAAAGGCTCAGAATTATCACTCACATGTTGTATGTATGTTCAGTCGCAATAACCTATTCACCCTGGTAAACCATCAAGCTATAGTTGTTGGTATCCGATATTGACGGTTTATTTGACTAGCATACAAAAACTCTCCAAAGAAAACCGTGAAAATAAGTACTGCCCACGTTTACCTCACATAAGTGCGTTAAAACATTGTAGTGGCCTGATCAATCAAATGATAAAAATGACCAAAGAAGGGTTGTAACGGTAATGGATAGGCTCCAAAGGTAAGCGTACAAACAAAACAGAAGACGTATCGGTAAAAAGGAACGACTCACTGATAAGTCGAGGTCCGCTGAGTTGAATAGACCACCACAAGAAGGAAAGACAGCGCCAGGGGTGAAGTTCGGAAAACGACCGACGGATAATTCCACACGCGGCGTGGGATGACGAACGTTGAGCGTCGACGGATTAGCCAACACGCGGAGCTAAAATATTTCAACGTGCAACTGCTTTACCAGCTCAAAATCCGCACAAATGGAGAAGAGAGAGACGGTGCGCGGTAACTCCCGTTTATTCGTGTTGACGATTCAATTCAAAAGTGAGTTGATGATTTCAAACAAGTGTACAGATGAGGTTAACAAAACGGTATATACAGAAATGTACAAAAATGAATTAAGAAATATAACTGTGAATTGTGGACACTATACCATCAATCCACGCCTCGTGCTGTCCTCCCGCCTCAAACCCTACTCGTAACCACCATTAACCGTTTTGTGCTATGAAATACAGATTCTAACTTAAACATTGACCTTATAAAACAAACTAATGTCAAAACTTCGTACGGAATTTTGATTATCACGTGATAATCATTCTAGAAGTAGCTGCTGGTTACCCAATCATCGTGGAATACTATAACAATTGCCTGCCAATATTATATACTTCATTGGGATGAACACAGAAATATTAATGTCGCGTAAAATTTTTGTCAATAAAATATTAATATGTATACATTATTTTTCATATTACACGTGATCACTCCACATTTCCCTATTTTAACACGTGAGATTGTTTTTTTCCTCACTCTCGATAACATCTGTTATGCGAGAAAATTTTCGCGATGGATGTACGTTAGAAACCCCTCATTGGTCGAGCAGTTCGCGGGATTTTCAACTTTTTCACGTTTTCGTACAATTGAAAACGTCCTGCGCTGGAATCTGCTCAATTTCTTCTACGATTTCAGATTTCCTTACCTCCTTTACTTAAGCCGGATTATTTCAAAGCTTTCCGTGGCTAACTACGTGAAATACCGGCGAAATCACTCGATTATACACGGGAATGCGTTTCCTATCACGCACAGCTTATTGAGAAACTCCGACGAAATGAAGGTGAACTGAAGTGTTATAATAATAATAATATTTCTCAACGCATTCGTGAGAGACACGCTCGGATGTGCGCGATCATGACAGATAATTACAGGCGTTACAAATCAACAAATGTTTACATTGTAAGACAAACATGAAGGTCTGCTGACAAAAGAATGCATAATCAGACAGAGGTAGGTTGCGGTTTACGAAAGTTTGATACACACATCAGTAAGAGAAATAGTTCGCTCATTCCTCAGATTCTGTTCAAAGATTAAATGTTATACTAATTTTTCTTATACAAGGTTATGTGGGGGACGATATTTCAAATATTTCAAGGTCATGCCGGGAAATACGTGCAAATGCATCTTCGAGGGTTTCGCCATTATTTGACATAATTGGCTACGGAAAAATTTTGAAGCAGTTCGGCTCGGGCAAGGGAGGACGGGAACTTCCAAAATCCGGCGAAGAATTGAGCAAACTCCAGCGCAGGACTTCTTCGGTTGTTCCAGAACGTCAAAAAGTTGAAAATGTCGCGAACTGCTCGGTCAATATGGGGTTTCTAACGTCCGTTCATCGCGGAAAATTTCCTCGCATAGCAGATGTTTTCAAGAATGAGAAAAAGAGCACAATCTTACGCGTTAAATGGAGAAATGCGGAGTGGTCACATGTAATATGATAAATAATGTATGTATAATATTTTCTTGACTAAAACTTCACGCGATATAATTGCTTTTTTTCCTTTCATTGAAGTATATAATATGGGCAGGTAATTGTTATAGTATTCCGCGACTTATTGGGTAGTGAGCAGCTACTTCCGGAATGATCACCACGTGATACTCAGAATTCCATACGAATTTTTTGACATTAGCTTGTTTTATAAGGTCAATGTTTAAGCCAGAATCGATATTTCATAACACAAAACAGTTAATAGTGGTTAACAAGTAGGGTTTGAGGCAGGGAAGACAGCACGAGAAGTGAATTGAGGTTTCAATACACTTATGTGAGGTAAACGTGGCAGCATTTTTTCAGTTTTCTTTGGAGAGTTTTTGTATGCCAGTCAAATAAACCGTCAATATCAGATACGAACAACTATAGCTTGATGGTTTACCAGGGTGAAGTAGGTTATTACTGAAATACAAACAACATTGAGTGATAATTCGTGAGCCTAATTCTGTTTTTTTGTTCTTGTTTTAAGTACACCTCTGTATATAGGGTCAATGTTTGAGCTAGAATCTATATTTCATAACACAAAACAGTTAATAATGGTTAATAAGTAAGGTTTGAGGTAGGGGAGACCGAACGAGAAATGAATTGAGGTTTCAATGCACTTATGTGAGGTAAACGTGGGCAGCATTTTTTTTCTTCGGTTTTCTATGGAGAGTTTCTGTATACTAGTCAAATACTAGTCAAATAAACCGTCAATATTGGATAGGAACAACTATAGGCTGATGGTTTATCGGCGTGAATAGGTTATTACGAATGAGCATACATATAATATGTGAGTCACAATCCCGTTTCCTGTTCTTATTTTAAGTACACCTCTGTATATAGGGTCAATGTTTCGAGCTAGAATCTATATTTCATAGCACAAAGCAGTTAATAATGGTTAATAAAAGTTAGTAAAATGGTACAAATGATATTTCCAAGTCATATGTGAAAACAGCATATTTCAGTTAATCTTACATCATCTGACATTACGTTGTGTTTAAACGGTCCATTATGGGTAATTCACTTCCGTACGTTGAATCAGCATGGCGGTGAACGATGAAAGCATCTTTCGAAGAATATTCAAGTTGAAGTACCCGAAATATGAAGAATATCTGGAAGACTTGCGAAGGGTACGCTTAAACAGTTCAAAACCAAAGTTCGGGAAAGTTTTGAGCGGCGGCGGGTCCTAAAACCTGTAGACTACAACGTTTGTCAGACATGCTTCCAGAGGGAGGACCCCGTGGATCTGGATGAAGACAACGTGCACTGGGTATAGTGCATCAATGCCACCGGGTTGGTACACCACTCGTGTGTCAAACTTACAGAGAGACTCCACTGTTTTACCACTTGTGTGGACTGCCGCATAACGTGGACCACGCAATCAAATGAAAGGAGGAGGATGAAACTGTACTTCCCGGCGCCCAGTGAAAGAACCCACGGCCCTATTCAGGGCCACCCACAAAATGGTTTCACGAGCTACGCTCATTTTTTCATTTTCAGCCAGCTAAGTGCGTGCGTCTATTTGCAAACCCGTTTTGCAGTAGCTAGTACTGTTAGACAAGTGAGGTTCACTGAGTCTTTCTTCAGTGGTTCCTCTGTGGGCATACCAGACAGCTAAGGTATATGAAATGTAATAGTATAAGATGAAACTATATGGATGTGCTCATTGATATATATATGTATATGTGTATGTATAAATATATATATACGGTATACGGAGTGTTATATACACATAACATTCATTCCATATAACGTCTATAAATACGTTCAAATAGGTATACACGTGTATATATACATCATATATAGATAATGTTTTACGTTATGTGGAAGAAATGATATATGTATATATATGGAATGTTATATACATATAAAACATTGCATAGCCATATAGCAAAATGACAGTTAATCGTATATTCATATAAATGTATACCATTTATAACATAATAACGTAAAACATCATATACATATAATGTACATATATTTATATGTATATATAAAGGAATGTGTGGTATATATATACCTTTTATATACATGTGTATGCCTACATAAACGTATACATATATTTGTATGGTATGTGGAATATATATATATGACACGTTATATATATGTTATATATACATATGTATATACATCAACATGAAATTGTGATTTAATACAGAAATTATTTTTCCCAATATATTGGGAAAAATAATATATACGTATATGTATATATATTTAACATACGTTGCACATGCACATTCAACAGGTTATCTATATAACCTTAAAAATGTTCAACCTGTTATATATGTATACATATGTTATATATTATATATATTATATATAATATATATAACGTATATGTACACATGTGTAACAGGTTAAGCATATACATATAGCGAATATTAACTTCTGTATATATATATGATACATATAATCACATATTTCATATATTAGTATTCCCAATGTGTAAACATATATATACCGGGAATATTAATCTCCATGTTAAACCACACAATTTCAGGTATCAACTGATATATATATATATATATATAATTTTCTATAGCACATATGTACATATGTATTTTAATGTACATGCACATTTAGTAATGGGAAATTGCGTGAGTTCATGCGGAATTTTTTTCTCCGGTATTATATGGTACATGCTTCACTAATGTACGTATGCGCTCTTATCAATTGGGATTTCTCCATCTCGATCTGACAGTGATTTGCCCAATGAGAAAATTACACTTCAAGGTCATCCGGTGTATTTTTAAGCCTTTGTAATATTCCAATGAGTCAATCACAAGTTACAGTGCACACAATGTCCAACGTTCGCAATATAAGCACAATAAGGTCTGCCTCACGAATAAACGAAAAGTCACAAGTCAAGGAGAACATGTATTGACACAACACAGATGCCGAAACAGATTCATTCACATCGTGTCCTTGTCCATATATATAGGGGGTCCCACAGTCCGGAAACAAACCACCAATCAAAAGTGGCCTCACGCTCACTGACCGCCTGACCTCGGGCTCTGGTTGGTCATCTTGCTCAGCCCGGTGCACGGACGCGACCAGCCCGCCTGTTCGAGGACCTGAAAGGAAGCGGAAGGGAGTAAATGTGGTCAAACAATATGGCGGCACACTGCATGCTATTACACAATGCAATTTTAATTTTGCCGGGTACGAAAGGAAATGCGTTCTCATTATACACATGCACGTATTTCCCGGCATGACCTTGAAATATTTGAAACATCGTCCCCCACATAACCTTGTATAAGAAAAATTAGTGTAACATCTCATCTTTTGAACTGAATCTGTGGAACAAGCGAACTATTTCTTTTCCTGGTGCGTGCATCAAACTTTTGTGAACCGCAACCCCATTTCTCTCTGATTATGCTTCTTTTGTCAGCAGATTTCATGTTTGTCTTATAATGTAACCATTTGTTGATTTGTAACGCCTGTAATTATCTGTCATGATCGCGCACATCCGAGCGTGTCTCTCACGAATGCGTTGAGAAATATACGTTATTATTATTACTGCGCAACGTACGCATAGCCTATAATGGTACAACACATCAGTAGAGCGAATAAAGCAGAAAAGGGGTCATATTAAAGGTGGAAAATTCCAGTTTATGAAAAGCACTTGAAACGCGTGCCTCTTAAGGACATTTTCCACTATCCCGGAGAGTTGGTCAAAAAATTGAGTAGTTACATCCGAATCTGTGCTCCGGATTTTGGGGTGCAGGTGTCGACACGATATCCAAATGTGGAATGAGCGTGAAGGCAATAAATCGTTTGTAGACGACTTAATGTTTTGTCGGGGAGACGTAAGTGTTCGAGCAGCTATCACACTGCGAGACATTGAGTCCTATCCCTGCTTGACGTAATGATTTGGGATCGGACCTTTCTCCTCCCTCTCCGATCTCCGCTGGAGTTCCTCAAGGATCCGTACTCGGTCCGCTGTTGTTTCTGATATACATCAATGACCTTCCCGACTTATTTCTAGCAACGCCCTCCTTTATGCTGATGACTTAAAAATCTGGAATGCTTGTGATCCCAGTGCATTACAGATTGACCTTGACCGTATTAAGTGCTGGTCAGATGACTGGAGTCTCCCTCGGTGATATATATATATATATATAATTTTCTATAGCACATATGTACATATGTATTTTAATGTACATGCACATTTAGTAATGGGAAATTGCGTGAGTTCATGCGGAATTTTTTTCTCCGGTATTATATGGTACATACTTCACCAATGTACGTATGTGCTCTTATTCATTGGGATTTCTTCATCTCGATCTGACAGTGACTTGCCCGATGAGAAAATTATAATCATATGTGAAAACAGCATATTTCAGTTAATCTGACATCATCTGACATTACGTTGTGTTTAAACGGTCCATTACGGGTAATTCACTTCCGTACGTTGAATCAGCATGGCGGTGAACGATGAAAGCATCTTTAGAAGAATATTCAAGTTGAAGTACCCGAAATATGAAGAATATCTGGAAGACTTGCGAAGGGTACGCTTAAACAGTTCAAAACTAAAGTTCGGGAAAGTTTTGAGCGGCGGCGTGCCTTAAAACCTGTAGACTGCAACGTTTGTCAGATATGCTTCCAGAGGGAGGACCCCGTGGATCTGGATGAAGACAACGTGCACTGGGTACAGTGCAGTCAATGCTCCGGTTGGTACCACCACTCGTGTGCCAACTACAGAGAGACTCAACTGGTGTACACTTGTGTGGACTGCGATAACGTGGACCATGCAACCTAATCAAATGAAGGAGGATGAAACTGTACTTCCCGGCGCCCAGTGAAAGAACCCACGGCCCTATTCAGGGCCACCCACAAAATGGTTTCACGAGCTACGCTCATTTTTTCATTTTCAGCCAGCTAAGTGCGTGCGTCTATTTGCAAACCAGTAGCTAGTACTGTTAGACAAGTGAGGTTCACTGAGTCTTTCTTCAGTGGTTCCTCTGTGGGCATACCAGACAGCTAAGGTATATGAAATGTAATAGTATAAGATGAAACTATATGGATGTGCTCATTGATATATATATATATATATATATATATATATATATATATATACGGTATACGGAATGTTATATACACATAACATTCATTCCATATAACGTCTATAAATACGTTTAAATAGGTATACACGTGTATATATACATCATATATAGATAATGTTTTACGTTATGTGGAAGAAATGATATATATATATATATGGAATGTTATATACATATAAAACATTCCATATAGCATACATATGTATGGTATATGTTATATATGTATACCAATTCTTCCATATAACGTAAAACATCATATACATATAATGTACATATATTTATATGTATATATAAAGGAATGTGTGGTATATATATACCTTTTATATACATGTGTATGCCTACATAAACGTATACATATATTTGTATGGTATGTGGAATATATATATATGACACGTTATATATATGTTATATATACATATGTATATACATCAACATGAAATTGTGATTTAATACAGAAATTATTTTTCCCAATATATTGGGAAAAATAATATATACATATATGTATATATATTTAACATATGTTGTACATACATATGTAACAGGTTATCTATATAACCTTAAATATGTTAACCTGTTATATATGTATACATATGTTATATATTATATATATTATATATAATATATATAACGTATATGTACACATGTGTAACAGGTTAAGCATATACATATAGCGAATATTAACTTCTGTATATATATATGATACATATAATCACATATTTCATATATTAGTATTCCCAATGTGTAAACATATATATACCGGGAATATTAATCTCCATGTTAAACCACACAATTTCAGGTATCAACTGATATATATATATATATATA
>LOND01003075.1:48285-59163 GCA_014220965.1 Paragonimus kellicotti | reverse complement strand
GATAACAACTGTTTGTTAGTGCTATTGTAACGTGCGGTCGAAACCAGCAAGCGCGCACAGGTTGAATTTGAATTGTGTGACGGGACGTGCTGCTGTGTTGTTGACGCCGTTTTAGTTTCCGTTTGTGTAAGTCGTGTGCATGGCTTACTGGGCCTTTGGCTCATGCTTGTGTATTGTTTCCTTTTACAGGATTGTTGTTGGAACCCCTCCTTCGGAAGAACGCTGTCCCCCGGTGTCTCCACGTTGCCCCAAAATCGGTCCGTAAGTGCGACGGACAATTGGGGTAGAAGCGGCTGGCTTGCATGTTAGACCATATATTTCATTAACTAACAACATTTTAAATTTTAAATAGAATGTTCGCAAGAAATCACATATTCCATTATTCGTCATACTTCACATGACCATTTTACGTTCTTCCGTTTATCGCGTAATTTCGCTTTTCATTCGATTCCACAACTACATCTGACGCGAGAAAACATTCCACCACGTCCGGACACTCAAAACCCCGTATTGGTTGGATATATCGCAATGCTAGTTCCTAGGTTCGTACGCCCAAGGTTTCCCAGCCTTATGTTAACGCGGAACGGAAGTCGTAATGAGAAGACGGCGAATCTGCAAACAAACTTTATTTATTGATTTACTCACCGTTCACAAGCAGACTTCAACGCAACAGTTAAAGGCGCTAGGGAGTTGGACGTGAGAGAACCTCTCTATAAATAATTCAGATAGAGGAAAGTTGAAACAACAATCCTACAGTACTTTTTAGGCGCTCTCATATTGTCACAGATATTTGTCAGTTCAGATCGAGTTACACGATCGTGTCATACGGAACGTTTACAAAATTCTAACATGAGCTATAATAATACAGGTTTCATGAGGGTGTTTGAAATACCATATCTTCGTAAGTAGTCCGGATGCATTAAAATTAAACCATAACAGTCATACGGTGTTCCATCTAAACATTTCAATAATGTCATAGCCATTTATTAATTCGCATCAACTAACCCGATTATGTCCTCCTGAACTTACACAATCTTCAACCATAAGCCAAAACAACACAAGTTATATGGATGTGCTGAAATTCCATCTTCGTTAATAATAGAGATACAGCAAAAGTGAAACATACCAATCTCACAGCATTCCTTCTAAGCATACTAATCATACCATAGACATTTGCGACTTCATATTGAGTAGTCCGAAAATGCCATCCCGAACTTGTACAAAATTCCTACATGAACCCTCATAATAATACAAACGTTATGAGTATGTTTGAAATCCCACATCTCCGTAAATAATTAACATAAGAGCAAAATTGTTATAACCACCTGAAAATACTCTTAATATGCTTCGCGAGAGTATGTAGAAAACAAGTTTAACGCATCTATACTTTGAAGTCTTAACAAAAACGTTCCACTTCCTCCTCACCTACCTCACTGATCGCGACTGAGCAGCCACCTCACTGATCGCACTGAGCAGCCATAAGAAAATGTCTGAATTACGAGTGCGTTTAAACAAACATCGCTAGATTAGGCGGAAATAATGACCAAATTTTTGAAGTAGAATTAACTAACTTTCACTCATTCCATAATCAATTGGCATGATTATTATTTTTGAAATTTTACTCGTTGCCCACCGAAACCCGCGGGATACCGGCATATCACGACGGGCAGTGTGCTACATGGGTAAGGTAAGGAGACAAGGTTCTCCTTCAGAGAAGCAAATGCAGCATAGCTTGCTTTTGGTTGCACAAGCTTAGCTTCCAGCACAGATGCCTCAACGAATAGATCCGCCAGTACATTGTGCGGGTGAAAGAACTGTCCTTAGTTTGTAGAGGTTGGGCGGGCGAGGCACAACAGCTTATACCTCCTTCACGGCACTTTCTTTGTAAGAATCAGTGTAAGTTCTAGGCCTAGGGCAGTTGCTTTTGGGAACGATCAATGTCGACTAAAGAGCTAGAAAGAATGGCTTTAACACCAGTCAATCTTGTTTACCGACCGATTTCGGTCACCATAATTCGTGATATAGAAATATTTTTGGACAGACGTGGACGCAGACAGACTATACGGAATTAAAAGTGTCAGAAATAACAGTTATATGAGAAATTTCCAAATTCGCTGCACCCACATCATACATTACTCGCCTTTTTTCGGAATACAATCACGCGCGCAGAATCCAATTCAGGCATGAGGTAGTTCAGCCACCGGCTATCTGCGAGATAACAGAGAGTATTCACAAAACAGTGAAGTAAGATATAGAACAACAGCCACAAAAAATCGTGTCCCAGTTTTCTATTCGGATAGACTTCTATACCTGACGGTGATCAATCCTGATATATAGACTTGCCCACCGCTTGTGGGATCTTTGTGTCATATAATTATTCTCCCATTCATAGATTATCTCTATGGCCGACTGTAAGTAAGATAGAATAGTTCAGTTCACTACGAAATCCTCCACGCAGCTGTATGATCACTCACCAAAGTTGCGACAACACCGTTCGTGTCTTCTGTACACGACAATGCTTTCCATTGCGGATGTGTCGCCCGTGAAGCTCGCCATCGGATACGACAGAGCAAGCGGCTACCAGTTTATCCCATAAACGGAGGTTTAATTAGCACTCAAAGGAGAATCACCCATATGCAACTGTCGAGTTCCCACATCTCAGCTTTGATGAGCGCCCATTCACAATGTACTTGACTGAGTAATTGACCAATTCTTAGCTTGTCTGACGTTCATCAGAATCGTCACTGCACTGTCTCGACTCTTGTAATTGATCGTTAGAAAAGACCGCTTTTTATTGCATTACTTTATTACTCGTACTGTGATTGGGCTCCTCACTCCGTAAGTAACGCGATATCTGTGTCGAATGACTTAGTGATTGAAAACCTGCATTACTTCCTCTTTTCAAACACAGTGATGATAGCATCCGACCAACTCGCTCCGAAAACACCCAGAGATCCCTAAATCGATCCGATTCACTTCCAGGCCATTACTGTGAACTACGTTTCTCTTCTACTCTGTATATTGTACTGGAAATTCGTTCTCACTGTACTCACACAGGGCATCAACTATCTATCACCCAGTTGTCGCTCACCGTAGAACCCAGGTCATCCGAGAACATTATGTTACACGCCATTTCCCCCTCGCGAACTGTGACCAGGACGTCTGCCTTCCATAGGAGATTGCGATGTAGAGTAACTAAGAAACGATAGTGCATCTTCAACCCTTGCAAAAATCGATAGAGTAAGTTTCCTTTTAGGTTAGCATGGACTATCTTCATGGACAACCTATGTTCGGTTTTCTGGTTAACCTCACTGGACGTTTGCGTGGCTTTTTGGTAGTTTTTGAACAATGCATTGGAATGGGAACTAGATTTTGTGGACCCGAAAAGCAGGGCATATTTAATACGGCCCTAGCTTGCTCATATGGCAATGAAAATGACCGGTAACTGTCCCCACTAAATCGTCTTTCTCTATGGCAGTGCCCTGTATCTAACGTTTTTGGCGACCTCCTTTGTCCGGGACTTGGATAGCGTCATTGTCTTTTAAGCAACCGCCAACCCACGAAAGACGGGTGTTGTACACTTCTTCTGTCCTCTGTGTCCCGAACAGAATTATTTCAGCCATAACCATGTAGCATACATTAGCATCCACGAACGACCGGCAGCAACAGGTGCACGTACTTTTCAGTCGTCCGCTTGCAGTGGCCAGCAACCGGGATAGTGCACACACAGGTTGACCGCGGCTTGCTTCGAAGCGTCAGCTCTTACAGATAAATGGCATTGTCGAGAAGGTAAACAATATGTCTTTAACCTGTTTGAGACCAGTGGTGATATCGATGTAAACCATTCGGGCGCTGCTTTACGTTCTGAACGGTCGCACTGCATCTAAATTAGATACAATCACTGAATGGCTGTCGGAGTTCTCGTCACTGTGGTGTGATTCGCGAACAGAATGGATTAGTGTTAATTCCAGATTACCACAGCAGTAAGTCAACTTTTCTAAGGGCGATACAGGAATCTTACCTATAATGTGATAGTAGAAAGCAAAATAGAGTGGCAGTTTGAATAAGATTGAAAATGGACAATATCTCAGACGATGACACGGATGCTCAAGCCGGGGTTACCAGTAGCTGATAACAGATTGTATGTAGCGGGTAATGGTGTTTCAACTACGTGTGCTTTGGCCGGGTATTTTGTCGCATGTTTATGGATTGACAGCTCAGCTGGCTGCGGTACAATCTTAGGACACTTCTGATTGATGATATCTTGGTCATCGAAACCAAGATCCTACTTGCGTTGTTCATGAGCAAAGCACTATTTGCTTTCGCCGTTCTCGGACATTCCGTCAGCAGTTGCGCAAACAGATTGGATGGCACTACCCAGATAGATGAAGTGATCGAGAGCCTAAGGCGATCTGCCTACAGCATAGCACCGGGACAAGCCTTGCAGCAGCACCGACGTTTCAGGGTAGGAAGTACATACCATCCATATCGGGCACATTATATAACCTACTCAACCTGGTTTAAGTGGATTCTAGTTTCAAATGTAAACTTTGACTTCGCTCATGTTTATGGTAGTATAACTTTTATACCCGAAGTCAACGTGTGTAATTTGTTAGTCATCCGTTCTTATCCGCAACCGTCTGATACGCTAACATTCATTTGATTTCCGTAAAATTTGAATCAGCCGTAAACAAGTGAAGCGTACCCGGCTTTGTCACTTATATTCCGCTTTCTATCGCGGTGTGTCGTGTTTGTTTATATGAGCAACAGCAACGCCCTACTTATCTCACCGCCCGAATTAACTGGACCATTTATAACGATGACCATGAGCGTCAATTCAGGCAGCGAGAATCGGTCACGGACAGTTTCGACACAATTCGAAATCACAGGAAAGAGGCGAACGAACAGTTGCAACAAGCGTATTAGTGGTGCAGAAACGAGGCGGTGTTCCGCACAACGTCAAGTCCAGAGGACCAAATAGCACGTCACTATGAATTCTTCAAGGTCGTTCAGACACACCAGTCGAGGGGGATAACCTCATCGTTCCATGATCGTTCATGTGCTGTTAAACACGTTGAGCAATACGCTAACGGACCATCTGAAATAGGTAATGATGAAGTGAAAATCAGCAGAAATTTCAAAATGCATGCGCAACAAGCTGTGTATTGCTACACTGCTCCTCAGTCAACCAGGTACTGACTACGGTGTCTGGGTAACGCCAACGTTGACGCAATCCCCTTGGGCCGAGATTCTGACTGTGTTCTGCAATCGGATCACTACCACATCGCAATGACAAAGTCCGCGTCTATGCCTCCTCCGGCATATTAGCTGGCTTTAACCGGTTGTAATCTAATCTAACGTTTGATTTGTAATACGGTGAATGACATATACCGCGGGTGATAACACGTGTGTAATTACGAATGGGCCCTGCTATGGACGATGGAACTTGTGGGCTGGCCCAAATGGTGGTTTTCGTTTGGATGTTCAGATGTGGTCCCCAGTGCCGTAGAATGGTCCGTTTACTGTGCGGTTATAGCAGCTTTTCTGATGGTGTTGCGAATCCGCCTAATGATTGACAGCAATTTTGTAAGCAACTGTTTGCCAGGCTCCCTTACATACTGTGGTTACGCTATAGACTAAGTTGGCATCAGTAGTGCTAACAATTCAATCGACAGACATAGTTTATGACCACGGGTTAGTGTTGATGGCATGTACCTCGTGCTCGAATGGACGACAGCCTTATAGGTCAAGAGATGCTGAAGTGTACTGTTCGACAAAATTACGCGGCGCTGTCATGGCAGTACAACTGGTTCGTTCGACCGGGCCGTTACTCTGAGGGTGATAAGGAGTTGTTCGAGTTTCGTGCACATGCAACATACGAAGCAACTCATCCAGTGGACGCTTTTCAATCCCAACGCCCAGTTTAGAGTGCAGCACAACGAGTGTGTTCAAACGCGAGACTCATTCTTTGGTGACCAACGGTGTTACAGTCGAAGCTTCTCGGTCTGGCATCGTAAAGGCTTCACATGATTTGAAAAAATTATTCAGTCACAACATTGTATTTATTTCTGCCCTCGATGTCGGCAGTCATCTTATCACATCAACTCCCACATGATGGTTGGTGCTAGATGTCGTAACCGTTTGAAGTAAGGTCCCGGGAGTTACAGGGGAGGCTTTGATTGTTCGCAACTGCTACAACTGGTGCAAATGCAAACATCATCATGGAGCTTTGGCCACCAACAGCACTTTCAGGCAGTTGCTTCACACATCGCTGGCCTACATGCTCCAGGTCTGCATGTGCCACTCGGACAACCTTCGGAGCCTTACCACGTGAGAAAATTAGGATGTGTTCCGATGGTCCTATCGAATAAATGCACATCACCATCGATGACTATCAAACTCGCCCGCTGTGATCGTAATCAGATTTCGTCGAGGGTTTCCGTTCCATCTCGTGGCCAGCTGGATTTGGATTTCCGCGAAGCTGTCGCCGATGGATGTTGTAACGGCACATGTCATTCGGTTGATGGTGCGCACACATGGCTCCTGATGAGAACGTAGATGACACCGCGTTGAATGATGTACAGGGGGACGTGACGAAGCATTAACATTCGTAGGAAGGCTGACCGGGCAATAGATGCACTCAAAGCAATAGTCATGTAGATATTCCAGCCAGCGCGTTACACGGCCTTCTGATTCTCTGAAGTTACGTAGTCATTACACCGTCTGGTCACCGGCCGGAATTTCGAGAGTTTCCGAGTAAGGATGAAGGGGCTTGAGAAAATACCCTTAAACCAACATCTCATGGCATGTAGAGAAACAGCTACTTCCTCGCTTGTCTAGCCGACGAATTGCATAGGTAATCACATCTCCTCTGCTGACCGACTTCTGGGAGAACACAATGCCAATAGCCGGGTCGCCGGCGTTTGTAATTGGTATGAACGAACAGGCTGGCGGCGAGAAGTATGGGAATGCGGGAATGAGAGGATACCTGAGATTACCCACATCAAGATGCTAAAAGCTACGTGGTACTTGGTGTATCACACGAATATTTCATCCATCTCTGGGATTGGGATGTTACTTCTGTGAAACAGGTAGCAAATCTCCGATAATAAGAAGCCCATACCATAAAACTGCGTAGTTCAATGCTCACTTTGGTGTCCGTCAATCAACAATTTGTTTGATCTTTGTGCCAACGGCTTTCACTCCCAGATTGTGATTAGATGACATCGCGATGAAAATTAATGATTCAAGAACACACAATATATAAACCTCAATTTCACGTCAGCAATTTTGATACGTTCAACCACACTCTTCAGTCTGTATTTATGCCCTTCTATTGCGGGAGCGTGAAAGATAATGTCCTAATGGTAGATCACACATACGCTTGGTATAATGTCCTCCAAAAATACTTGCACTAAAACTTGAGAGGTTTCATGCGGGTTAGAATCCTAAGGTACCCGGATCCAGGTCGCTTTTCTTGCTCAGTGTCAAGTGGGACTTCTGTTGATCTGGAATGCAATCATTGAAAACAGGGTGTAGCACCGCTCTTGGGGATTACAGTAAATACCAAGAACAAAGTAGGATTACTCGCACAACGATCTTTCAATCGAGTGAAAATCAAGCAAGTGCTTTAGAGCGATCTCTAGAAGCGCTGCTAACGACCTCAGAAGGAAGGCTGTTCCAAAGGTTAATAACCCTGTAAGAAAAGAACTGCTGCCTAAGGAAGGTCCGAGGACGAAGCTTGAAAACGTTTTCGAAACCCACGCCGGCCGTCATCATTCGCTATCATGAAGAACTGTTCAACGAGACCTACTCTAGAAGAAGTGTGTGAGAATTAAATCACCGCGGAGTCGTCGATATTCAAGTGGATATAGATCAAGAATTTCAAGTCGAGACTCGTACGCGACATTTCTCAAGCCCCTGACTAGTTTGGTAGCCGCGCGCTGAACACGCTGAACACAGACAGTATCTCTCTTCAGGCCAGTATACTCGACCTGAATGGCAAGCTCGGAAAGCAGTCTTATATGAGCCCCGCTACTTGTCATTCAGTCGTCTGGACTTGACGTTGTGCGGAACACCGCCTGGTCTCTGCACCACCAATACATTTACCGTGATTGTTCGTTCGTATCTTTTCTCTGATGTTGAAATGTGTCGAAGCTGTCCGTTATCTTTGTTCTGTGTGCAAATTGTCATTTATCGTCAACATTGCAGCTGGTGTCAGAGGTGGGATGAATGCAAACCGGATTTCATTTCAGGGTCGCTGTCAACCTGATCCACTGCCGAAATGAGCGAACTGTGCTACGAGGTGAGACCATCACCACGCCAACCCACTTTTTACAATCGTGATGATGATTTTGAACTCCCGGGTGTCTATAGTGAAGATTTACTTATCGGCGGTGAACCAGAAGTTTGCAGCTTCCACGTTCTCAGTTTCTTGGGCGGATGAGGCCGTGAAGTAATTCCATGCATCTATGGTTCCAGACTCATTGCCCGATATCATGTAAGAAACTTTTCAAAGATATTTGTGCACATGGATTTGGCATCAGTTTATCAAGAAAGCTTTCATGCCTGGCGCCAACAACCATCAGATTCGTTGGACTCATTCCCTCTTGACCTCCAGGAACTGGCACGGAAGGCATTTCCGCAGTTTGTCGCGAGAGAAACGCGACTCTCAGGTTCGACCGTTTTTATTTTGGGTTGTCTAATGAAGAATTACCTAGAAAATTCCTTTCCAAACCTGTGCCTCGCTGCTAGAGCAGCTTGAAAAGTCTAGAGTATTCGAGGGGGTGCAGAATTCGGTGCCCGATCCCTCTCCTGTGACAGATCCGATTTGTTCTGCTGCCCGTAATTTCTTCCAACCAATTCCTCCAGCAGGTGTATGTACTGAGAGGATGCGGGCACGACGCGCCGTTGCAAATGAACCGAGTAAAACGATATAGGTCATCCTTATCGTGCGCACCTGCGCCCTACATTGTATGTTCCGTCAATGCTGATGTAGATAAACCACCAACTGTGAACAGCAGATTAGACGGTAAGACTATCTATTTTTTGGTTGATACCGGAGCCTCATGTTCTACCTAAAATTCCACCGTGGCAGACTAATTAAATTGGAGAACGCTCCAGTCTGAGTACTGCCGTTAAATATTAACGGTTAACGCCAACACCCAGCAGACGTGTTCGGAAATAGTGGCAGCAGTGCAGCTGGCTAATTTGACTACTCGCCATAAATGTGCACTAGGCAGCCAGCTTCCATGAACGCGATTTCAAGAGCAAATTTTCTACAACGGTACTGCGTCAGGATTGACCCAGTTTCTCGGAAGCTGTTTCCGTGAAAATAGCATGAGTCTGACTAGAAGGCAGGTCTCGAACATTAAGTGTACTAGAAACATCTGACAAAACCAATGAACTGGAATGGACTTTGATACAGACCATATAACCTGGATCGTCATTGCTCCATACCGAAAGACGAATGTATTAAGTCTTCCATCTAGCTTTTCTGACGCATTCCAGTATGGTAGAGAGGAATATGGACGGATTGGACTTGCAAAGCTCGGAAATGACAACGTGGTCCTTACTATTACCGACAAACTTTCAGAGCCCCCCTGTACACCGTCAATCGCAGATTAAATACCATGGTAAAAGTCTTTTTTAATAATAAAATCACATGACCGTCGATGTTCCATTGGACATCTCCCGTCGTGTTGCCTGAAGGGAAGGGACGGGAGCTAACGGTTGTGCATCGTATATAGACATGTGAATGCCAGAAAAAGAGATTCGTTTCCATGGCCACACGTAGATGTCACATTCGACGACCTACACGATCCGAAGTAGTTTTCCACACCGACATAGCCTCGGATATGGTAAATAAAAGTGACAAGTCGTAAAGTACATTCGTCATCAAGTACGGAGTGTCGAAACGGTGACATTATTAACCCAATACGACTTTCTCCTACTGTTTTACCCCCCATTTCTTCCGCCTTCCATGTGCCTTCGGGCGATAATTGTTTTCTGAAAACATTGGCGCCTTCAATGTCCGCACTCTCCGACAAGTCGGTCAGCAAGCTGCTCTGGCTAGTACTCTCTCAAGTCTGGAGCTTGATGTGTGCTGCGTGTCGGAGACGCGAGTCTACGATTCTAGCACCGTTATTCACTTGAGCTCACCTCTAGATAACTGTCGATTCAAGCGCTCTCAGGGTTTCTGGTGACGCCGAAGCTGAATCTCGTGGTCAAGCTGGAAGTGGGAATCGCACTGAGTTCCAGAGCAGAGCAAAATTCTGCTCCACCCAAACCCCAAAAAACCAACCAAACCGGGGGAAGGAAAAAAAAAAGGGAAAAAAGGGGGAAAAAAGAGAGAGATCTCTGCTCTGGAATCAGTGCGATTCCCACTTCGGCTTGACCACGAGATTCAGCTTCGGCGTCACCAGAAACGCTGAGAGCGCTTCAATCGACGGTTATCTAGAAGGGAGCTCAAGTGAATAACGGTGTTAGAATCGTAGATCCGCGTGTCCGACACGCAGCACACATCAAGCTCCGACTTGAGAGAGTACTAGCCCAGCAGCTTGCTGACCGACTTGTCGGATAGTGCGGACATTGAAGGCGCCAATGTTTACCAGTTGTTTTGGTCTCAGCAAACAATAATCGCCCGAAGACACATGGAAGGCAGAAGAAATGGAGGGTGGGGGTAAAATAGTAGGAGAAAGTCGTATTGGGTTAGTAATTTCACTGTCGGAAGAGTGATAACTTCTGATATTTCCCGGTCGTTTATACCGCGGAAGGGGTTGACTTGGGTGACCCCACCCCGAATCTCGGACTCAAAAGTCTGACCTGCCAGACAACAGGATAAAGGGTTTTCTTGGGGACCCTACCGGGAGTCAATGA
>LOND01003075.1:18819-37421 GCA_014220965.1 Paragonimus kellicotti | reverse complement strand
ATTAGTGTGAATATATAATACATATAGGTGTTGGGGAAAGTCTATTTTCCCCAAAAAGGGTTTATTTTTCGAGCTATCTTCGAAAAATAAATTGTGATTTTGAATTTAATCTTTTCGCGCCACAACGTGCCAAAACTCAATTTTGGCACGTTTCTCCGGCGTCTCTGATTGGCCCATCCCACTTTTAATGCATCAATTAACGTGGGATTCTTCAAGGCTGTTCAGAGACTATATATATGCAGACGCTGGTCTGCAATGTTACCTTTGGTTAGAGAGCAAATACATTCTCGACTGAAGGTCAAGGTCTTCTGGGGTTTCTGGTTATCGTTACGCTCGGTGCTACGTGTTCGTGTTTACTATAGTCGTGCGCTAGACATTATCGTTATCGTTGACCAGCGGGTCATAACATATTTGGCGACGGAGTCTTGTGCTTTGTTTTGTTCTCTCTCTTTTTGAACTATGTCTGCTGACCCAGATCTCAAGCAGATGATGCAGTCGCAGATCCGACTGATGGAAATGCTAGCCACCCGCTTTGCCGCGCTGGGGCCGTCCACTTCTGTCGATCCGCCGTCCGTGGATCACTTGGCCAGGAATATCCCCGATTTCCTGTATGACCCCCAAGCTGGTGTCTCCTTTGAGGCATGGTACAAGCGACACGAAGATACGTTCACCGTCGAGCTGGCATCCCGCGATGACGAGACGAAGGTTCGTCTACTCCTCCGGAAACTGGGCCCAGCGGAACACATCCGCTATACCAACTACATCTTGCCCGCCGAACCGCGAACCCTGACTTTCGCGGATACGGTCCAGAAGTTGACAAAGATCTTCGGGGATACCTCATCCCTGTTCAACTCGCGGTTCCAGTGCCTCCAACTGGTCAAACGAGACGTAGACGACTTTGTCACCTATGCTGGTCTCGTCAACCGTGAGTGCGGACGGTTCAAGCTTGGCTCGCTCACAGAGGACCAGTTCCGCTGCCTGGTCTTCATCTGCGGTCTGCAATCACCAAGCTACGCTGACCTCCGTACCAGGCTCTTGGCTAAAATCGACCAGGAGCCAAATATCAAGCTGGAGCAGATCGTAGACGAATGCGAGAGGTTGGTCAACCTCAGGCACGACTCTGCCATGATCCAACATCCGGACCGGGCGCCCCGCTCAGTTCAGGCCGTCTCCAGTTTTCGGCCGAAATCTCCTACACGGCCCACCAAAGCCAATTCCTGCTGATGCCAAGAAGCCGCCTTCAGCCTGTCGATATTGTGGTGCATGGCATTTCCACAAGTTTTGCCCCTTTCGACAGCATCGCTGCCAGCGGTGCCACACGGTCGGCCACAAGGAAGGTTTCTGTCAGCCCCAAACAATGGACAGGGTCAAACCGACGTTGGGCCCCAAGTTCAAGAAGCAAGCCTGGTCCCGTGCAGCCGGCAGATCTAACAGTCTGCTGGCGACGTTCCAAGTCAATATCGCTGATCGCCGAAAGTTCGTGTCCGTCCACATCAATGGTCGTTTGGCTCGCCTGCAGCTGGACACTGCCTCCGACATCACCATCATCTCCAAGAGGCTCTGGCGATCCCTGGGCAGCCCTCCTGTCCACCAATCATCCCAGACGGCAATCAGTGCTTGTGGTGGCTCGGTGCAGTTGACGGGAAGACTGCACTGCTCAGTGTCATGCCGTGGCACCACCATAGACGGGACGTGCTACGTCTCCAACTCTGGTCTCGATCTACTCGGGCTTGACTGGCTCGAACCGCTTGGTCTTCTGGATGTCCCGATCCGAGCCATCTGCAACCAGGTGCGGTCTCCTGCCGCACCTCAGAAGATGTCCGACGACATCATTCAACAGTTCGCCCGTGTTCCAAGATGGCCTGGGCCTCTGTTCCTGTACCCAGGCCACGCTGCAGCTATGCCCTGGCAGCCAACCGGTCTTTCGTCCCAAACGGCCGGTTCCCTACGCAGCCCTGCCGCTCGTAGACCAGGAACTCAAACGACTTGAGCAGCTCGGTGTCTTGGTACCGGTCTCCTACTCCGCGTGGGCTGCTCCCATTGTCGTGCTGAAGAAGTCCAACGGATCCATCCGGATCTGTGGTGACTTCTCAACCGGTCTGAATGCTTCGTTGGAGCCAAACTGCTATCCGCTTCCAGTGCCTGACGACATATTCACTATGCTCAACGGTGGCACCTGCTTCGCCAAACTGGACTTGGCGGAGGCATATCTCCAACCCGAGGTTATACCAGAATCTCGGGCACTACTGAAATCTCGTGGGGAGGGGACCACAGACGAGGTGTTACAGGAGTTCCTGTTCGCCTACCGCACAACTCCCAACCCTGCAACATCTGACGGTCGATCACCAGCCGAAGCTCTTGTGGATCGCAAGCTTCGCACAGTGCATCAGGCTCTCATTCCGGACACAGACACTTTTACAGTTCCGTCGTCCACCACCGAAATCACAACCAACCTCCTACCTCGACGTTGGACTGACCGCAATAGACGTCCACATCGTCCTATGCAGCTGGACCCTCGAGCCAAGTGCTACGGATAATTGTCATCTCAAACGGGAGGTGTTGGGGAAAGTCTATTTTCCCCAAAAAGGGTTTATTTTTCGAGCTATCTTCGAAAAATAAAATTGTGATTTTGAATTTAATCTTTTCGCGCCACAACGTGCCAAAACTCAATTTTGGCGCACGTTTCTCCGGCGTCTCTGATTGGCCCATCCCACTTTTAATGCATCAATTAACGTGGGATTCTTCAAGGCTGTTCAGAGACTATATATATGCAGACGCTGGTCTGCAATGTTACCTTTGGTTAGAGAGCAAATACATTCTCGACTGAAGGTCAAGGTCTTCTGTGTTCTTCTGGGGTTTCTGGTTATCGTTACGCTCGGTGCTACGTGTTCGTGTATTACTATAGTCGTGCGCTAGACATTATCGTTATCGTTGACCAGCGGGTCATAACACCAGCCAGCACATGGGACGCTCATAGGACGGTCGACTGTCCTATAGGTGTCCTATGAGTGTCCTGCGGGACGGTCACAAATAAATCCTTTTCAGAGGGAAAGTCAGGCACGTAGCTGCTGAATAAATTTGAAGCGTGTAGTTTTACACATTGTGGACGAAAATAGTGGACATAATTTGACCGATGGTGCTTGTTTGTTCCCGTTGAATGTGAAAAGTTTGCTGCCCGGGAATTTCGAAATTGCATCATGGAAAGGCTCTGGGATTTCGACAGCGAATGTATGACGTCTTACGAAGACATACGAGTTGGAAAATCGTCGTGACTGCAAAGAGGAGGTTATCGACAGAGATGGTGGTACGTTTTACCTACTACTTCCATAATTCTATTGAGATTTGTCCACGACTGACTGATAGTATGACAGGTTGATGCGCATTTAAATTATGTGAAGCTCGATTGAAATGTTTAGAAGGAATACTGAATGATTGATGTGTTTCACTTTTGCTCTATCTCGATTATTTACGAAGATATTGAATTTCAAACACACCCATAAAACTTGTAATATTATGGCTCATGTTTGAATTTTGTATAAGTTCAGGAGGGTATATCTAAGTTACTGGATATGAACTAGCAAATGTCTGTAGCATTATTGAAATGCTTAGAAGGAATACTGTATGATTGATGTGTTTCACTTTTGCTCTATCTCGATTATTTACGAAGATATTGAATTTCAAACACACCCATAAAACTTGTAATATTATGGCTCATGTTTGAATTTTGTATAAGTTCAGGAGGGTATATCTAAGTTACTGGATATGAACTAGCAAATGTCTGTAGCATTATTGAAATGCTTAGAAGGAATACTGTATGATTGATGTGTTTCACTTTTGCTCTATCTCGATTATTTACGAAGATATTGAATTTCAAACACACCCATAAAACTTGTAATATTATGGCTCATGTATATCATTTCCGACTCTCATAGGACACTCAGGGAACACGCGCATGCGCGGTTGCCAAATGAAAAATCACACCGGCACATGGATCCAGTGAACGAGGACACGGACTATCCGTGATCATATCATCCTTGTACTTTTTCCAATTTTAATATTGTCACAGTAAATGCCGTCTTCTTTCTGTGTCTGACGCCTATCCGTTATTTCGCGATAAGTCGGGGGTGGTTACGTTAGTGGAAACGTGCAGAATTACCTGTCGTAAGTATAATCGCTAAATTACGTGCGGAAACCGAAAATGTGGTATAAGCCGTGCTACGCGGAAATTTTTTCTGACCGTCCTATGAGTGACCTAAAAATGTTCAGTTAGGACGCTCATGGGACACTCGCGGGACGCTCATAGGACACTCATAGGACACTCATAGGACGGTCGTGCTGGCTGGGAAGCTCAGACCGTGCGTAAGACTAGGCTACTAGAACGCACAGTCCGACTCTTCTGTTGATTTAACAATTTAAATGTCTGACGAAGCAGTAAGTAGAGAAAGGTTATTTGCATTGTTAATTGATAGAAGGCTGGTGTCGCCGACTGTGTGAGCCTCTTCACTCATCGTCTGGACACCGGAATAAGTAGGGCGTTAACTATAGTTAACGCCCGGAAGGAGGATATATCCTCCTTCCCGCGCTACCGTATGCACATCCAGGAGCCGCTTAAAGGCTACATCATTGGGTGCTAGCACCACCTGCACTGATAGCGCATTCCAACCACTGACGGCCCGTCGAAACAGAGTTAAGTCGTCCCAGTAGCTGCTTGAGAATCGTGAGAGGATGGCCCCGGAATCTGTGCTCATTTCGGAGGGGAAAATCTGCTCTGAGCTCCTCGCCCATGTCACCTCGCAAAATGCGGCGTATCACAATAAGGTCCCCGCGGAGTCGCCGGTAACTCTGGGGTACATGTTCAGATACTCTAGCCGCCGGTTATGGGGGAGGAATTTCATCCCAACAACCATACGCGTGGCTGCCCCCTGTACTCTGTCAAGAGGCCGCCGGCGTATTATCCAATACTGTCGAAAAACATCTGATACCACCCAAAAGCCCAATGTAGCTTCAAGTCCGGATCAAGCTTCAAGTACATCCACTGCGTGCAGCAGTGCTCAGAATCAGACATCAATGTCACTGCGCCCTCGGGCTAGGCAAGCCCCTCACTGCCAAGTGAGTCAGACTTTTGAGTCATTGGCTCCGGGTAGGGTCCCCCAAGAAAACCCTGTATCCTGTTGTCTCGCAGGTCAGACTTTTGAGTCAGAGACTCGGGTGGGGTCCCTCAAGTCAACCCCTTCCGCGGCATAAACGACCGGGAAGTATCAGAAGTTATCGCTCTCCCGACAGTGACATTACTAACCCAATACGACTTTCTCCTACTGTTTTACCCCCCATTTCTTCTGCCTTCCATGTGCCTTCGGGCGATAATTGTTTTCTGAGGCCAAGACAACCGGTAAACATTGGATAGCCCCAAGCACTTTCCTAGCTTTAACACAAGCCTGCGTTGTGTGAGCCTGTGTTTTGAGGGTGTCTGACACCAGCACTCCGAGGTCACGTTCTGTATTACACTGTGTTAACAAGTGACCTCCAACATGATATGCCTTGACATCCCTGATATCTCCCAGGTGCATGAAGGAGCATTTTTGTGGAATTTAGAGGCAAGCGTCATCAGTCATTTTACTGCTTGACAGGAGCTCCTTTCAGAAATCATCGAAACCCCTGGGTGATCTCCCAGAATGTCATTTATAACGGTTGAGGAAGAGGGGTTTTTGTCACCTCTGTCAATAACCACTTGAAATAGGGAACACTGAAGAGATTTCCCCATAAATGCACATCCCACACTCGGAATAAACATGCAATGATTTCGGCAGCTTGACCTACTTCATTGGAGGTCCTCAGCGATGAAAACACGAAAAGCATGTTTGGCAACCGAATCTGTAACAGCCCTTAAGTTTAAAAACAATGACCGTTAGTTGAAAAAATAATGTCAATGCTCCATCGTTTGTCACAAGGGTGAAGATATAATCGGTGCATTCAATTCGGAAACACTCCTGTTCTCATACTTGTTTCTCTTTATTTCAGAGGCTGCCGCCTTTTGTGACTTGCGGTAGATACAAGGCTAGTACCACTGGGTTGATCACTTGGGGATCTAATGTGTTTTGTTTAAAATGCGCCTGATTGGTGATAAGATCCTCTCCTCTCCGTATGGATCGAGGTGATTGGCAGTTCCGTTAACAACTTCACCCCCACCATCTCTGGAAAGAGCTAATGGAAGAAGGCCAGATTCTCCTACTCTCTTACATTTCAGTTACTGAAACTGACTGACATGGTTGTACCTGAAGGGATCAGCCCTCGGGATAAAGCTGTATCCGGCATACCTGCTGGCCACAAATTTCTTCGACGTGTGCTAAAAGTTAGTCTAGTTTCTAGCGCTTGCACCACCGGGTGTCTTCTGTATTGAGTCCTACTGGCACATGTAGACCGTCAGCCTAGCCAGATCACGACAGGAGCAGTCGTGATAACTGATACTGGTAATCCGGTCTCGTTTCTTCCTTCTCTTTTTTTCCCAGGCTAGGACTTATTTTTCTCCTCATGGTTGTATGGCATTTGAACATCAGCGTAAGCCGCTTATTTTTTTTCCTTGATGATAATACTATAGGGTATTGTGCGTATTTTCATATTCGCTTTATTTCAATATACAATGTACTTCAGTTGTCGTTGTACAAATGAACACCACTTGTTTGAAGTTGATTCGACTTAACAATACACTTTTGATGCGCGCGTCTCGTCTCCTTGATGCTCCTGTTCGGACTAGATCGGGATTGCCTGTAGTGAGCTATTCAGCGACTGTGTTTTGAACTGACTATTCGTGTTCATACCTTTGTATAGGGCTGGTCCTCTACAAGTTGGTGAGCCAGTGTGTTGACTTTTGTTACACGTGTTGCTAACCTTTTTCTTCTGCAATCTTTCTCCTGTAGTTCTCCCCAAAAATCTGTATCTTTTTACTCTCACCTATTTTCTCTCTCTCCATTCATGTGCTTTCTAATATTGAATAGAAGAACACCTGTTTCAGAGAACACTGTCATGATTAAACTCCCTAAGTTTGACAATAGAGACCCTAGGCGTGGTTCGCACAGACGACAATTATTTTTGGCTTTCGGTGAATCCACTCAGCCGTTAGTTATAGGTGGCGGGGTTCCATTCAAGACTGTCGTTCTTATTGGAGCACGTACTTGGATTCAGATCATGCGTTGGTACGTTGTCGTTTTGTTCTTACTTTTGCTGGGCAACGACCTCGACAAGGATACGGTTAGCTGTCGAGAAATTGCCTTTACATCGGTAAACATAATTAGGCCCCGAAAGTACCCAGATAAGCAACGTAGGCCCCTACTGGAAAGTTCTGCCTTAGTGGTACTCACTCCGAAGACCCTAGTAGCTGCTGGACTCAAATCTCACAAGCCATTCAGAAAGCAGGTAGTGTAGCTTGCGGCACAGGGGTACCTGGGGTAAGCAAACATTGGATTTCAGAGAAATCCCTGGAGTTGTTGGAAGCCAGACGGAGGGTTCCTCCTGGTAGTTCACACAAGTCTAGAAGAGATATCCGTAGGAAACTGAAACGTAGTCTAAAGG
Source organism: Paragonimus kellicotti (assembly GCA_014220965.1). Taxonomy (NCBI): domain Eukaryota; kingdom Metazoa; phylum Platyhelminthes; class Trematoda; order Plagiorchiida; family Troglotrematidae; genus Paragonimus; species Paragonimus kellicotti. Next base: position 29,855 of record LOND01003075.1, on the reverse strand, counting down.
CTGATCGTGAGGCTTGGTTAGTGGAAAAAGTTAAGGAAATGGAAACCGCATTTGCCTCAGGGAACATCGGTAAACTGTTTAAGCTGATCCGCGCCACCGGTCCCAGGCGACCGTCGGTCAGTGAAGCTATCAGCGAGGTAGATGGTACACTATCTGTAATAAGTCCAGAAGGTTAGAGCGTTGGGCGGAACACTTTGAGGGTCATTAGTTTGGTCACTGCTGCGCATTCTACGGCGTTAGCGGACCAGCAGAACTCTTGCTTGATGTAATCTCCCTTGTCGGTGAATGTTGGAACCAGCCCACGTTGAGCACTGAGGTTCGCACTGTGCGCCTTTCGGCCTCTCAATCGTCAATATGGGCTTGTGCTCGGCCACGGGCTTGCGGTCTGGTCGTGGTGACGGTGTGAGGAGGACAGGGGGAATGATTCTAGTGCCGTGTCATATTTTCTCAAAGGAAGGTGGCGGAGGGCGTTTAGTAGAGGCATTGAAGCTCAGTCTGGGTTCAGAGCTGGTGTGGACGACAGTAGACCATCTTCTTCCTTGGTGGCAAGTTCAATCGGACTGACTGAGTGTCATGGATTATAGACAGGACCTCTGGGTTTTCTCTTGCGAAATACCATTAGTAGGGATTAGTTTGACCCAGTTCATTCATCTCTAGGGTTCTAGCATCAATTGATTACTTATCTCGTCGATCATCTTGCAGTTCGGGAAGTAAACATTAGGGAAGAACAGCTGTGTGTGTTTCGCTGCGTCTTGTGTGCTGGGGTTTGGGTTTATATTTTCGTACTTAGTTTTTTTTTCTCTGTTTCGTCTAAGAGTTTTGGTGATGTGAGCAGCGTCTACTTTTCTTTGTGTGTACGTGCGTTCGGATCGAATTTTTAGTTTTCGTGTTCTTGCTATGTTAGTTCCTTGCGGACTAGTAGGTGCGGGTTGTGATGTCGGTAGGCACCGCTATCTACATCTTGTCGAGTTCCGTTTAAACAGCAGGGGTTACGTGACTAAGTATTGAACATACTTTTGTCGGCGCTTTTATTGCTTATTTTATTTCAGTCGATGTTTTTTTGGTTTGGTTGTCGGGCGCATATATAATCTGACAGGTATTTTCGGCACCATTGTAGGCGTATCATACGTTCATAATTGTTCATGACCTACTTTTACATTTTTGTCCAACTTTGTCATGGACGAAATACTGGAGGACTGTCGGCGAGCAACTTCAATATGATGTCGGCCGTGGACCTGTCCTACCTGGTGAAAGACGTGTATTTGATATTGATTATGCTGACGATTAGGTGTTGCTGTTTGACAACTTTCAAGCGGCACAAACAACACTGGACGCTATTTCGCGTTCTGCTAAGTACTTCGGAATGCGCTTTGCAGCCTCAAAATGCAAAGTGCTTCTGCAAGATTGTTGTGATTACGTAGATTTAATGTTAGATAATGAAGTCATCATAGACAGTAATACATCAGTGGTTCACACAGATGCTTGACTGCCACATAATGAATCATGGAGGTTGTAGGTTTGTGTACCTGGGAAGCTGCATCAGCTGGGGCGGCGGAGGTGTAGGGAATGAAATAGAAGCGCGTATTTCCAAGGCTAGGGCGGTGTTCGCTAATCTGAGACACCTATGGCGACAGAGAGGTATTTCTCTGAAGCTTAAGGGTCGCGTATATCAGACAACAGTGGGGCTGTATTACTTTACGGCAGCGAAACTGGCCGCTCAGGGTAGAGGACGTGAACCGTCTCCAGGTATTTGACCACCGATGTCTGCGTTCAATCGCTCGTATCGGGTGGCACCAGCGAGTAAGCAACGAGGTTAGGAAGCGGGTGTTTGGCACTGATTGTCAAACGAGTTCTTTTGTTCAGTCGCTACATTTGCACAGACTTAGATGGTTGGGTCATGTACTAAGGATGCCAGCTAGTCGTTTGCCACACCGAGCACTTTGCCGACGCTGCGGCCGACTGGCGCAAGGTGCGAGGTGGACAGATGATGACCTGGCGTAGACAAATGAAATCGTTCACCGGGGAGTTGGCCACTGTGGATCGGGTTCGTCTCTCGGGCTGGGGCCCTCGCGACTCACAGAGTCGGTGGCTTGAGACGTTAGGTGAGATGGCGGCTAATCGAGCTCAGTGGCGTGAATGTTGTCGTTGTTTGGCCGAGTTGTCTGTGAAGTGAGTGCACTTAATGATGCGGGGCAGTGAAAGCCGTAAGGAAGCTGTCTTGCTGATGACGCCTTACTTTCACTTACAGCTCGGTTGTTTGTTTGCAAGGTGTAGGCGCCTTGATGTATGTTTGAATATGTAGATAAGGCTATTTTTAGTAGTTAAATCACCTCCCATTCTTCTTTCTTTTCTCTTCCTATATAGGATTTTTTATTTATTTTGTGGTTGTGTGACAGTTAAGCATCAATGGGAACCACCGATGTACTGCGGTCTGTGATGATGACGATGATGTTGATTGATGGGTGCCGAGTTTAGTGATATCCCACCTACTGGTGACAACCTCAAACCGTGTGTATACCTTACAGGCCGCCAACCGCACGACCATACAGACCTATGGAGAGAAACTACTCACTCTCGACCTTGGTCTCCGTCGACAATTCCACTGGACCTTTACCGTTGCAGACGTACAGCACCCAATTATTGGAGTTGACTTTCTTACCTCCTTTGGACTCGTGGTGGATGTAAGGAGTCGGAAACTGTTGGACAGCACAACAACCTTGTGCGTACACGGAAAAGCCACATCGATTAATTCAATGGGGATTACGTTCGGCCTTACCAGACAACAGTTTCGCAACTCTGCTTCGACAGTTCCCACGCCTTATCAATCCATCAGGCTCACTGTCACCAGTAAAACATGACGTTTTCCACCACATTACCACCAAAGGACCACCTACCGCCGCACGCCGCCCGCGGTTACCACCAGAGGAACTCAAAATCGCCAGAGCTGAATTCGAGAACCTTCTGCGACTCGGTATCATTCAGCCCTCAATAGCCCTTGCATATGGTACCTAAAACCTCACCTGGCGACTGGCGTCCGTGTGGTGATTATCGCGCTTTAAACAATGCCACCGTCCCTGACAGGTACCCAATTCCTCACATTCACGATTTTTCCATCGGTCTGCACGGTATGACCATTTTCTCAAAGCTTGATTTAGTTCGGGCATATCACCAGATCCCCGTGGCCCCGGAAGACGTGGCGAAGACGGCAATCACTACCCCATTTGGACTATATGAATTTGTCCGCATGCCATTTGGGTTACGAAATGCAGCTCAGACCTTTCAAAGGTTCATGGACCAAGTCCTCCGTGGTCTGCACTTTGTTTGTCTATATTGACGACATTCTCGTAGCGAGCAAGGACGAACATCAACACATGTCACACCTCCGTGCAGTTTTTGAACGTTTCGATCAGTATGGCATAACCCTAAACCCGATGAAGTGCGCTTTTGGAGTAGACTCCATAGATTTTTTGGGCCACCGAATCACTCGTGACGGTATTGAACCCTTACCAGAGAAAATCGCTGCCCTTAAAGATTATCCACCACCACAATCCCAGAGAAGCCTGCGCCGGTTTCTAGGCATTGTAAATTACTACTGCCGTTTTATCCCGCACTGTTCGGAGTTGTTGAAACCCCTTACAGATTTGTTAAAGGATAATCCCAAGCATTTTATTTTACCGCTCCGGCTAAGGCTGCATTCCTCGCAGCCAAAGACGCGTTGTCACAAGTGACAACCCTGGCACACATGCGTGTAGACGAAGGTTCGGATCTCATTTTACAGACCGATGCATCCCAGTCAGCTGTCGGCGCTGTTCTGCAGCAGATCGTGAATGGTCAAGTCCAGCCGTTATCATTTTTCTCCCGCAAGCTTCAGCAAGCTCAAACGCGCTATAGTACCTTCGGTCGCGAGTTGCTGGCTATCTTTCTCGCCATTAAACACTTTCGTCACGTGTTGGAAGGCAGGCGTTTTGCTGTCCTAACAGATCACAAACCACTTATTTATTCTTTCAACGCCAAGCCCGACCGTTATTCTCCGAGGGAAATTCGACAGTTGGACTACATCTCCCAGTTCACAACAGACACGCTATATTGCGGGAGGTAACACTGTCGCCAACACCTTATCCAGAGTTAGCTTAAGTGACCTACACCGAACTGACCGTCGATTTGAAGGAATTAGCACGAGAACAAGACAACGATCCGGAAGTTGCAGCAGTGTCGCACCTCTTCTTCGCTCAAACTTCGGGAGTTGCCTCTTGCCAACTGCGAAGGCACAATCATATGCGATACCACGACAGTCAGCCCTCGCCCATTTGTGCCAGTAAACTTCAGACGTTCTGTTTTTAACAGTCTTCACTGCATGTCTCATCCCAGCGTTCGTGCCACCGTCAAGCTGATTTCAGATAGATTTGTATGGCCGAACATGCATAGGGACATACAAGAATGGGCGAGAACTTGCCTTGATTGTCAACGCAGCAAAGTCCACAGACATACCATCACGACTCCCGGCACATTCGCTAACCCCGACGCACGTTTCAGTCATGTCCATGTTGACATAGTCGGCCCGTTACCGTATTCAAAAGGTCATCGGTATATCTTGACGTGCGTTGACCGTTTCACCAGATGGCCAGTGGCAATACCCCTCCCTAACACGAATACTGAAACAGTTGCGCGAGCGTTCATGGACGGATGGATCTCAAACTATGGTGTTCCAACTACTGTAACCACTGATAGAGCACACAATTTCAATCAGCGCTGTTCAGAGACTTCAACCGGTTACTCGGAGTCGATCACATCAAAACCACTGCATACCATCCGGCAGCAAATGGTCTGGTCGAACGCTTTCATCGTCAGCTGAAGGCCGCTTTAAAAGCCCAACTAGACCCCAGCGTTGGACCGATCACTTACCCCTTGTCATGCTTGGAATTCGATCGGACTGTTAAAGAAGACATTGGTTGCACGACCGCAGAATTAGTTTACGGTACGACACTTCGCCTCCCTGGTGAACTGTTTTACAAGTCGAACGCCGGCCAAACTAATTTTGACGCTACCACCTTCGTGCAACAGTTGAAGTCATCCATGGCAAAAATCCGGCCTCAGCCTACCAGGTTAAACACCAAACAAGAACAAAAGCACTCCAATCTGGACTTTTGTGATTTTCGTTCCTGTCGACGTTGTTAAGCCTCTACTCCAAACCATTCTGTGCGATTAAAGCGGATTCCCTAAGTTTTTATGATCGATCGCAACGGATCCCACGATACAGTGAGCATTGACAGACTTAAAGTTGCTCATGTCGAACCTCACTTAGATCCTCCCATCGCTCCTGAAGTCGATCCTACTCCTGGTGACTCGCAGTCTACCCAGCCCATGTGTAACGAACAGCCCGTACCTCCTCAGTCCAACCCGAAAACCCCTGTTGATCTTCCCCGCACTCGCTCAGGCCGAACCGTCAGATGGCCAACAGTTTTCAAAGAGTATTGTGCTTAACATTTCCTCATTTTATCGAGCGTTTTCATCCTTCTAACGCTCTTCCTACTTCGCTTTATTTCCATATACAATGTACTTCAGTTGTCGTTGGACAAATGAGCACCACTTGTTTGAATTGATTCTACTGAGCAATACACTTGGTGCGCGCGTCTCGTCTCCTTGGTGCTCCTGTTCCGGCGTAGATCGGGATTGCCTGTAGTGAGCTATTCAGCTACTGTGTTTTGAACGGACTATTGTGTTCATACTTTTGTGTAGCACAGGTCTCCTACCGTAATATTGCTGCTAACAATTCGAATCCGGAATCTTGCGATTGATAGTCGGATTTTGTTATTCCTTCTAGGTTGTCCGATATATTTTCTGGTAATTATCCATAGTCCCATATCTCACACTGTGTTTCAATTTTTTCCTTGTCTAGATGTCTATCCCAAGGATCACACAACTTTTCCGAAGCCGATCCACGCCAGTCCTCATTAATAAGGCTTTGGATAGTACTCTCGGCACTAAAGGTCACTTTGAACCGAATAATTCTACCATGTTTCGTCGTGGAACCTTCGCTGGACGAACGGCTTTTATCACCGGAGGTGGTACAGGACTTGGAAAACGTATCGCACAAATGCTATGCACTCTCGGTGCAAATGTTTTCATCGTAAGCCGAAAAGAAGACATTCTTAAAGCCGCTTGTGAAGAACTCCGAGATTGTACAGGAATTCAGGTAAGATTTCTGGGCCACTGTACTGCGCAAAACGCTTTTCCGTGGGTTAGCTTGTCACACTGATGTCGACCATCTGTTACTACTTCCATCTCCACCCTGTGTTAACCAAAAACCACGTAAATCCTGCAATCATCCTTTGAATCGAATAACCGCCACCGAAAGCACGGTAGGGAATTCCAGTTTGTGTTACAAATTTGCTCGTTCGAGTCAAACTCGATTGCCACTTTTCGATTTATCGTTGATGGTTGAAACGACAGCTGCAGTTTCTTTCGTACGCTCGTGCGCGCATACTCATTTGGACACATTAGATCCACGAGCATACTCGTGCATGATCTGATCGTGCATATTCGACCAATGCTACATTGGGAACTGATTTGCTCTGCTGCTGGCGTATGCTTTGGCCAGTGCGCGTGTCACGTGCCTTTCGAGTGATCGATCGATAGAACTGGTCCCACTATAACTATCTAGCGTTGGTACGACTTGTTTCTTTTAGACAAACGCCGAATCACCAGTTAAGATTCCAAGCTACCTTCAGAATGAAAACGAATCACTCCTGTAAGTGGTGGTAACAAATCGATTCAGAGCTCTCACCACATCAAATAAAGTCAACAGACTCAGTTAAGATCATTCGAGTAAACATTAAGAAAGTTGATTCGATTACTCATCAAGATACAGTAGAAATTAATCATTCATAAATATTTCAGAATGCACCTTGCCTTGTTTCAGTTTCGGAAATATGTCCATTATAGCAAATCAAAAGTTATGGTTTGGCACAAGTGGGTCTCTCTTCCAAGTATACTGTGCAGTCTTTGACAAAGGACTCCTCAAGAATGGCAAGATTCTAACCCGTCTTCTGTACAAACTTCAAGCTTACTCAACCTGCGGAACGGTTCCCCATTTGATCTTCAAGATCCCAAAAGAGAACCTAACTGAAAATCTAAGGTATGTTTGCTCAACCATGATCTCTGAAGAGGGCCAAAATGCGTGATACAGCCTGTTGTTCAGTAAGCGTCACACCTGTCGCCTCACCGTATTCCACCTTGCCCCAACGAATCTGCGAACACAACTCCTAGTAAGAAAAGAATTGCAAGGCTAGCCGACACGAGTGAGGGACTAGCGTTTCAACAGCCTGATATGTGTTGATAACATGAATCATAGCCGTCCAGTTATTGTGATGCTATCTAGTAGATCTGCTGACTCCGAGGCTCATTTTGCTGACCAGAATACTAGCCCACCTTCTGTTAACCAGTGTCAATCAGGCAGACGTTCACAAACAAACTACTCAAACCTAAGGACATCTGTACATCTACGGCAGACCCACCTAGTCAAAGTGAACAAAAACAGGCTGGGAAAGATTCAGCTCATTCACGTTGACGGACATTGTAATGCAAACACCGTGGACACGGACACCAGCACATCCAGGATAATGCCACCACACTCGCCCCATAGTTACGTCAATCTATCACTGTTTAATCTGCCTGAGAGTGGTCTAGTAATGCTAGTAGATTGGGTTGAGCATGACAAGGGATCTTTTAGGGTTTTCTAAACATTTTGGTTTTCCTGATACCTGCCAAAAGCGACTTCAGAAACTACGAAAGAGCTCCGGCCCTAAATACGCTCTCATGCTGTGTCCGCTGCGAGTTACTCTTCATACCGTAGCTAACTCCGGGAAGTTAATGTCGTCGCAACAAACCAGCCATAACAGAGGTTAGTACTCAATTAGGATACATCCTGATCAAAACAAATACGCACGCCCCCAGTCGCTGTCGGACGCCTGAGCAGTTGATGAATGTAGAGGCGAGAGCATTATTATACACGATTATACACATTATTATACACAAAACTCAAGATGCCTTCACTCAGGCAGTGCATGATCTAGACCAGCGGACGATTCTCAGCACCACTCATTAGTCTCTTTGATCTAACAGTCACCGGCGTAAATCATCTGTCTCGTCCTATGTAATCAGCTTCGATAAGTGCGCCTCGACTATTGAGAATAATCTTCTTGACAGAATAAATGATAAGACAGGCGTATACAGCTTGGCTCGCAGACCGTGCACAGTTACCTTTTGGGATCAGATACCACTCCTACAGATCAAGAAACACCAGATCAAAGTACTAACTATTTGCTACTGCTATCTGCTCCTAACATTACCCCCAGATGACCCCTATTCAAATGCCGGATTTAGGCCGGGAGTTCAAAAACAACCGCCTCGCTGTCATTCACATAAAAAATGGATGGCCTCAAAGTACACTACAACACACCGACTCAACTCTTCTCACTCGATGAATCTTCTCGAGTAGATTCATCTGCTATACATACTGTAGGCAGTGAAGCTGCCTGTTTCACTCCTTAGTAAAATGGATAAGCCTAGTGTCCTCAGCTCCTGGCGAAACTCACTTATAGTAGGCATCACAGAGACCTGGTGTAAAGAAGTGTGCGAAGGCGAATTGTCTATCCCCGGTATGACAGTGTTTCGCAGTGATAAAGAATCGGTAAAGGAGGTGATGTAGCACTTTATTCGGGATCGCACCTAAAGACCTCAAGTATTCGTGACAGGTGTTACTGGATCTTCCGGAATCAGTCTGACAAGATGGTTGACGTCAGTCAAAACTCACTTGTTTGATTGGCGTGATTTACGCACAGGGATGCCGACACAGCTTTGCACAACGCTCTGCGTAACGTGCTATCTTTGGGTTAGGCTCAAACTTTCATAACAGATGTTTTTAATCACCCGGAGCTAGACTTCAAGAACCATTTAGTCAATACTGCAACGTCTTCCTCTGCTGAGGATTTCTTCGAGGCAGTAATGGAAGCTGGACTATTTCAGCATGTCCAGGACCACACGAGGTGGCGGATAGGCCAGACGCCATCTTGTCTTGATTACATTCTTACCATCAAGGTTGACATGATAATCAGTCTAAACGTCCCAACCTCACTTGATCATGAGATGATTGAATTCCAGTTATCCACATGGAACTTGACAGTATGTTCCCCCAGAATACGGGTCTTAAGGCCTATCACAGGGCAAATTTCGCCTGGATGAAGACATAGCTTAGCAACGTTGAATGGCCTGGCTCCTTTCACTACACAGCCTAGATGATCACTGGCAGCTCATCGTCGATGCCGTTAACAACTATGTTCCTGTAGGGTGTCCCCAGCCTAGTAGAAAACCTAGACGCTCTGCGGAGTAGAACCAAACGTTTGATTACATTGAAACGCCCAGCCTAGAACAGGTACCTAATAATACGAACTAAACTTGCGTTTGTTTGAGAATGTCATGTGGCGCAATCGTACCACGGCCGCTATCAGACAGGACCGATTTTGCTGTCAACGCGGTCTTGCTGAAAAGCTGAAGGTGAATCCTAAGCTTTCCTCCAGCGATGTCGCGATACACACGGAGAGTACAGTTGGCATTTTGCAACTGCAAACCTCAGGTGGATTTACCAATACAGGCAGAGAGGCGGCTAACACTCTGGAAATTCACTACGTAAGTGTGCATAACTGTAAGTCACAAACGACCTTTGGGCACATAGGCAGCAATTTACTGAATTACCTCAAATTTCATTGGCCTTCGTGAACAAGTCAAGGTGTTGCCCTGAAGATGAAAAACTTGTGTTGCCATATAAGCGACATCAACAAAGTAAGCAGCATTTTAAAACACAGTTGAACCAGGATAAGAGAAAGAAATTGGCTCCTACGATAAGAGAATACTCAAGTAGATATACTGGACTTGTATAATTTACCGACGTCATGCCAGGGGTGCTAGCGAACAAGCACTATGCTCACTCAGTGTCATGATCTAATTGACGGAAGCGCGCTTCACACGTCGATACATCTGTGCCATACGGATACACCGGATAACCCGCACCTTCGATCGAAAAACTAATTGCCTGTCTGGTTCGGCGACTTAGCACAGGCAGCCATTAGGCGTTGGGCCGTCGAAGCAGCCAGGACAATGGCATTCGGCGCTGTTTGGCGTGATACCCGGATACATAGATGTGTTTCACGAACTAGTGGTTAAGTCATGTCAACTAAACCGATCAATCCGGGCAAGCCCGTGCATGTGAAGGCAGACATTCTGCCTTGGTGCTCTGATATATTCAGATCTACCTCGCCGCTTATCTGTTATCGTCAAACGGCCCAGTACTGCGATCGTTCCACGTTTAAAAGTAGCCCATTTCGGTTAACTCATTCGTACGGCACCACTATCTATACACCCTTGTAAATTCGACCAAGGTATTTGACCTCGAAATTTGGCGGTAGTAACTAGATTGACACTCGATCTACAGCCATAGATAGTGCTTAGAAAAAATGATTTTAGTCTTTATCTGACACGCTGGATTAACTTACGCTACGCTTCCCCCCCCTTACCAGTACAGCAAGAATATATAATATGACATTTCGCCTTCGTTCACCAACTTCAGTGCGAACAGGTGGGTTGCGTAAATCATTTTTACGCATGTAACATCAGCTGATAAAGTCCAATCAACATAGCCTCAATGGATCGATCGGTTCAGCTGACCTGAAAACAACCACTGATTAACGAAGTATAGCGGCTACGTATTCATTCGGGGTTACTCGAACCATGTATGTGCGTTCAAGAGGATTTTGTTATAACACCTGCTAAGATACAAAAAGAATTATGCAGATATTTAAGAAAGTGCAGAATACACCCCATTTCGTTTTAATTCCGGAAAAAAGGAAATGGGGTGTATTCTGCACTTTCATAAATATCTGCATAATTCTTTTTGTATCTTAGCAGGTGTTATAACAAAATCCTCTTGAACGCACATACATGGTTCGAGTAACGCCGAATGAATACGTAGCCGCTATACTTCG
>LOND01003074.1:51513-63235 GCA_014220965.1 Paragonimus kellicotti | reverse complement strand
GAGAAGGGACCTAACTATAAAAATAGCTACGTCTATATTCAAACATTCAACATCAAGGTGCCTACACCTTGCAAACAAACAACCGAGCTGTAAGTGAAAGTAAGGCGTCATCAGCAAGACAGCTTCCTTTAGGTCAATGGTATACTTGTATCCATATCGTTTCTAGTTCTTCCAGCTAGTCTTCATCATTATCACCATTGCTCTGTAACCTTTTCAGCAACGTTTTTCTTCTAGGATATTCCACGTCACTGTTGAGGTGAGCGGCAGCCCGAGCCACAGTACCTTTGGTCAGGCTCATGGCTGATATGATGATGATGATGATGATGCTGAATAGTGTGTGACTACAGGTTTGTGGCTACTCGCTTTCTTCTCTCTGTTGTCTACTATAAAATGTATTGACCCTTGCTCAAGTTCATTGGACGAACTATCGACTTACTGTAACTTATTGGATTGCAAGTGCAAAGTCTGGTGTATGAACGTAACCATAGATTTTTAAACTAGCCTGCTCTACTGCAATCTCCAATTGTTGACTGGCACTGTTATTGTAGGCGATTGCTAGGCTTACAAATTGGCGGCAATGCCACCCAATGTTGTTAACTCTACGTGCGTTGACTTGCAGCGATTGCCGTTTACGATGTTTTCTGTCTTCCTCTCGAGACAACGTTTCCTTTTGTTGTAAGCAAGTCTGTTATGATAACGGGAATGAGGACTGCCGTGCGTTTTCCGACTGATGCAGTTATATAGCGGCGTGCTGTGCCGATGAATAGTTAGACGATGTGGCGAACAACTTTTTTCGACATTTTTTATCAAGTCAATACAGTTACATAGGTTTCGTCAAGACATGTCATGTAACAAACCGCAAAAACCAAGAAGTGACTGTTAACGAATGACAATAAAGCTACTACTAGACTCCACACAATAATCGATTAGACCCGGACCGAACGTTGGCTTGGGTTTTATGATGTGTTTGCCGAATCCGTGTGTAGATTTTTCCACTGAGTGAATTATTAAAAGAACAACCCATTCTGATTGTCTCTGCTCTAATTGCCTCGGTGAATAACTTTTTTAACCTTAGCAACCTACTTGTTCGTACCCACACCTTTGGTCGCTCTGTAATGTCGTTCAAAGCCATCGTCCCACCTCCGGAGTTCTTAACCAAAGCTGACCCTAGCCGATCAGCTGGTCACTCGCCGAATAAAATTTCCACGGTGCTCACAAATGTGCAGAGACGCAACGTGCAGACGTTTGCACCATCGGAATCTAAGGATTTGACTTTGTTTCAAATGGCTGCCCAGGGCGAACTGCTGCTGTTACAACAGGAAATTGAAAACCGGGCCTATAATTTGAACCTTCAAGATAATCATGTAAGGTATTCTCGTAGACTGCAGACATTCTTTATCAAGTTTTTTTTAAAAATGTTGCTAAACTTTTTTTTATATTGCTACCGTTTATGCTTGGACAGCATCATTTGAATAGGTCATGTTCCAATCAGCCACTAATAGCGGATTTCCCTAACCTTCACGAATCCCTTCTGATCATAATTCTGTCCGATCCCACACCTTTATCGGTTAAATGATGGATGCGTTTGAAATGTATTACTTTTATTTAAAATACTGAATCCACTCGTTGAAAACAAGTCAGTAATTCACTTAAAATTGATTGTACTTCATACAATCTGAACGTTGGCTGTTTCATTGGAGGAAGCTAGTGGTTTGAAACAGTTGCAGAGCTTCCACAAACTACGGGGACCTTCACTGAACCCGTGAAGTACCTACCGTTCACCATACCGCGCCGTTGCTGGGAAATATAAGTTTGGCTACACGCCATGGGCCCTTGTATCCGTACGGTTGCAGAATCCCCATTGTTTCGCCACCTTTTTCTTGCTATCAGGGTTAATGATAACCCTGTTTGTTAAATCGGTATGTTTGTTCAACACTTATAATACAGATATGTATGTGTTTGCAAACGTCTCTTAGATGCAGAAGAACTGTCGGAGTTCCGTGAGCATATTATTGGCTCTATTCGATGGGACGGTCAAAACTGCAATATTGAGGTGGTGCGGGGGCATGTGGTAGTGGCGTTCTAGTAAATTACAGACAGATTATCCCTTTTCAGTTTTAATGTTTTTTTTCCTCTGTCTGTTGTTTATCCAGTTATCCTATGTTTTTCTGAGCACTGCGGGCCAAACTAAACGCGGAGTCAACTATGTCATGTCCCATCAGATTCGTATGGGGGCGATGTGGGTTGCACGTCAGTTCGTTGTGTTGTCTAAGTTGTGTGGCTCATGACTGCTTTTCTTCTTTCATTAACTTATTTTCACTGGATTCCATCCTTCTACCCGTACTGGATCTGTGTAACTTGAACGAATGTATACTTGTGTGCGGTATACAGTCTAAAAATGCATGCTCTTCGATTCCAGATAAGAAGCGTCAGTCGGACCCGACTTGCACGTCTAGGACATATAATTTGTAGTCAGTGCCGCATCACTAAATGATCATTAACTTAGGTGGACGGTTTTGTTCGTTTGATGAAGAGACGTCTGCCGTGATATTTTTAAGTAGACATTCTATGGTGGGTTATTCACCCAGCTGGCTGATTAGTTTGCAAACGTTTCGTCTCCGTGTTAGGTAATGTCACCAGCGTACATTTTCGTGTGAACACTGCTTGTTATATCACTTAATTTATAATCCTGTCGTCGACGCAAACTTTTGCACATTACTTCATTCTGCTCACGCAGGTAGCTTAATTATTTGTGTCAAATGACTAAATTCCCTGTTGCGTCTATTGGACAGTAAACATTTTTGTTTCTTTGGCCTATCTCCGTTAGGTTTACTGTTCCACAACCTTCACACGGGATCATTGTGTTGCTCTTCTTTTTTACACTAAGGGTTTCTCCCCTCTGCTTTGGGCATGTGCTAATGGGCAGAAAGCTGCGGTGGAACTTCTCATCTACCATGGAGCCAACATGCTTCAGGCTGGTGATAATGGAGAAACGGGGCTGTTACTGGCTGCCTTTCGCGGACATTATGATGTTGTTCAGTACCTGTTACGAGCTGGGTTTCCGGTAAATCTCTCCGATGAACTATGCAATACTGCCCTCATGTTTGCCGCCTACAACAATAATGCAGCGATTGTATCCTTACTTTTGGACTGGGGTGCTGACCTGACAGCAGTGAACGCGGATGGGTGGACTGCATTAGATTTTGCGATCAGGCGGCGTTCACGTGCTAGTCAACGGCTGATCGAAAAACACATAGTCTCATTACTTCAAGGACAGTGAGTAACTGAATCGCCTGGTGCATTTAATCCCGTTTCGTTTTGTTCTGAACAGACTTTTTGTGTATGCTTTATCGAGAGCAGATTTCGTTATTTTATTTCTTGCATAAAGTATTTTTGGTTTTTCTTTGCCCATTTCTGATTCAAACTAGTGTGGCTGTCGACAGGGAAATTATCTCTGGTACCTGTTAGTTGTTTGTGTCGTCCGAAAAGTTTAGCTCGAGAAGATACTATCCTACCATCTATTCCACCTCAGTTGTTTATTTGCAAGATGTTTTGGTTGTCTGAAGTTAGGCATGGATTTTATAAATTAAGTTCCGTTCCTCTTTCTCTTTGAGCTCAAAAAGTTGGTCCAACTTAAACTGACTTGTCAGAAACAGATTTTTGCCCAAAATATGTCCAGAACTCCTTTAGCTCTTTCTCTTCAGGTACATCTGCAGTATGTTAGATTGTATGGCAAACTCCAGTTGGAATTGTGAGGTGAAACGACAAAATTGATAGCCACACAGGCACCAGCTTGACACTGACGGACGAGCCTTTCTGTAAGCAAAAGAATGGTTCCCATTTGTTGGCTATTGGCGCCTCCGCGAATAGGACGAACCCTTGATTTTTGTCACGTAACATATTCGGAAGGAGAATAGGCTCAGATGACGGACTTCGGTTGTGGTGGAAAATCAGCAGTGTATTATGCTAAAAACTTGGAGTCAGGAAGATCCAAGTTTTGAATAATCTGAAGAGGAGTGCAGAAGTTGATCATCAGTGGTTGAATGAAGAGCACAGTATCCTAAAGATAAAAAATTTACGGCTGGGTGCGTTCAAAGGTGCTGACGAAGAATTCTGCGTGTTGTTTTGCAAGTACGTCCCACAAATTTATTCATTTCTTGAAATCAAACGCCAAGCATAACGGGGGTTCAACATGAGATAACAGAAACAACATAAGGAAGCCTCAGAAAACCAGTAGTGCGCGGTTTCCAACAACAGGTTCTTACGGTGACTTTTTAATCAATAATCGGGACCGTTTATGGAATTCCGTCAACGGATACCACTTCCGCTATCCTCAACGAGCGAACACTGCTCAGTGGTGCCATTTTTATTTGTCCGTACGAATTTTAATGGACTACCCCTTGCGTTTACGAGGCTAGGAAGATTAATGATGTTACTTTTAAGTTTAAATTATCCACATAATAATCTCGCCTTACAGAGCAGCACACTGGCGCAGATGATTATGGTGTATGGCATTCGGTTAACTTCTTTCGTCTACTTTGATTGTTTTTGATGGTTTACTGTTGACAGATTTTAGGACAACCCCAAAAGCAGTCTGCATACCAGCTTTAGATTTTGTACTTTTGAAACAGTTGCATAGTTGTTTCAAGTATCGTTTATCAGGAACTTCGCTTTAGAATGCCTATACTTCTCTGGTTGCTACGCATAACCCTGTGTTCGTTGACCACATTCGTTCGTTACTGGAGATATCTGAACTTGCTCTATACGATTCCAATTAACCGAATGTAGTTCAGTTTTAGCGAACGAATGATGCATGATAACCAATAAACTATCGATGATTCATCCAGTTCTCCGAAGTTATGGCCGTTAGGAAATGGAGACCGCCAGTTTGTTTACAAAAAGACTCGCTGATCATACCAGTTTGCCTTGCTAGCTGATGTGAATTAGTGTCTGTTGATTTTTTAACATTTTGACCTGCAGTACTTATCCTGTCTCTTATCCATTTAAACCTACAGGTTGCAGTGTATGTTTGATGACATGTGGCGAAATGTGCTGGAAGGTACATCGTACAAAAACTCTTCCTGATTTCTCGGTTCAAATTTGTCACGGGGGGCTGTTTTGCTACGAACAAGGATGACACAGCGGGTACAGCCATTCCAGCGAGATGAACAGTGACCCAACGGAGTGGAAACGTTATGATACAGATCGCATGACACTTCATGTTGCACTTAACATGGGAGCTGATTGTGTAAACCAGTCAAAATTTTTGTGGCTCAGAAGAAAGCATATGGTTTACGTACACATTCGTTTCTTTGCATTTGCCGTGGGCTCGGCATACGTAATGATTTGATGGAGACGTTTATTTTGTCAGCGGTGTACTTGTTCTCTGTTGGCTGCTTCGAAATTGCACCGTCAGCAAACCAGATGGTGCCGTTACTGAGAGAATTCTTAGAAAGTTTCCAATTGCGTTAGGGTAATCTTCTCGTTCTATCATAAATCTGGCACCGCAGCTGGCAGAGGACTAGTTCAGAGCTGATTCATACGGACGGATAATTTTTTGACTTCTTAGGCTATCGCAGAGTGAGTCTTTATAGTTAAACGCAGAGAGTCTGATGGGTTCCTTTTTTCTGCATATTTCTGTAAGCATTGCTTTAGTGCTTTCAATTTCTTATCTCCTTTGGAGGGTAATGTGAGGAGACCTTCCTTGTTTGCGGAGGAAACTGTCTCTTCGTAATTCTCTGTAGTTCAGTGTCAGTTATTACTTGGGGTTTATTAGGTTGCAGTTCGCCCTGTGGCTGTATGATGTGCAGTCTACTTGATTGCAGGGTGCCGATAGAACGTTTGGTTTTACCAACCCCAGACATAAAACAAGCAATTGAAACATGCGCATGTGGTGCGAATAGGATACATTGGTCGAAAAATCGTTGCCAACAGTAGGTAGAGTCTGAGCCATTATTTTTTTTACATACGCACATTTAGTGTGTTCCGCCTACTAGACAAGGTCGCATAGGTAGCCAGACATGCCGTCCCGATTTCGTGTTGTTCCCACTTACTGCAATGGCACTTCAGAATTACTGTATATAATCTCGGCTACTTATGAGTAGTTTGTAACCAAAGTAATCTGACACCTACTTGTCATCCGACGATGGCTTGTACAACGTTTAGTTTTTAATTTCCTTACATTCTGTCCATACTCACGTCATGCATAGGTCAGTTGATTAATGATCAGCACAAGTGAACATAGATCTGTCCTAATTATTATTAGTTTTTGCGAACCGTTTAAAACGTAGTGCTGGAAATGGGACTATTTGCAGTTCACACTATGAATTCGTGAAATAACTTACAGTTAGCCTACTGAAAATGTACCATCTAAAGGACTGCTTACCTTCTGGGTAAATGTGATAATTTGTTCACTTATGCTTTCAGAGTTTCACGGGAATTTTGAAAATGTTACGAGCATTTCATTTTTGTTCTCAGTTATATTTTATTCTGCGTTGAATGCGTTGCCGTTTTACGACAAGAAAAGGGTAAATGTTTAAAGGATCCTGCAATACTTGTGTTAGCGTATCGAAGGAACTAATCGTGTACGGAATAGTATCTTTGACAACTAATTTTCAGGTTGTTGAAGTTGACATCAATTCAACGATGACTTCACCGGCCATCGGGAATGACTTGGTTGTTAAGCTAATACGGATTTGTTTCCATATTATTACGAAGTATCAGGCAAACGGTTAATTTCAAGATTGAACATCACCCACAATTGATCGCAGCTGTCGCATTCCCATAGACTTTCCAGTCGGCCCCTTTCGAAAAGAAGCACTAGACTCGAGTTTCGCTCTCATTAGAGCTCGTCAGTAGTGCATATCCTTGCCACTGCCGGGACTAGAACTCCGGCCACGCTTTCATGAGGCAACCGTGTTACCACTGCGCCATTGACCTCACATTAGGCACGACCGAATTATCATATGTGAACGCTCAACCACTTTCGCTTGTGAGTAACTTTAATCTCAACTGCCTCCTACCCGTTTCTTTGAGCTTTCTGTTTGGATATACTCTCAAACCCTGAAACATGACGAACGAGCTCTTTCCCAGTGTCCTATTTAGGCGTGACATGGATTGTCAGCAGAACCTCATGTCGTGTTAATAGAGCATGAATTTAAACTCAGTCGAGAATTGTGGCTAGGGTTACTGTGACATTGTTCTACTCTCCGGTAACAGCGTAAACAGATGAAGATTTCTCAGACAGCTGCAGTTATCTTTTGCAGCTTGTTGCTCGTTCCTAGCGTTAACATTGGTTTAAATATACCGTTTAGAATGACTTTCCATCAGATAGAATGAGATAAACCAAACAGATGCACGATATGATTTGTTACCATCCGGCCATTCATCTTCCTCAGGAATGTTCATGTATTATCTTCAACTGACGCGAAGCCTATTTACAATTAATTATTCGTACTGATGTATACCATAACTCATGAATAAAAACACTGCGGTCGGAACTGCACACACTAGCGCGATGGTTTGTCAGGTCTCTGGAAGAGAGCCTTCATACCAGACCACTGAGTGTATGGTTTATAGTTGGATCAATGCTGTATCATCAATGGTATGACATTCCTTTGTGTTTACTCATCTGTTGTTCGCATGCAGCGTGAGAGGTGCCTGCTGAAGGGAGTATACAAGCCTTCTACCGCATGCATGACTACTCAACTTCGAAAGGGAAGCAGGTACACAATTGTAGTTTGTCTAATATATTCTTGTTACAAAATCAGGTATTAACTTTTACACTCGCTCGACCAACCTATCATTGATACATCGGTGCTCAGGTCATTTTAACTGAACTACCAAATTAATTGCCATGCCTCATGCCTTCGTAAGTCTAACTCGGAATGTGCATTGTATCAAACTTCAAATTTGTCATTTTTTGTTGGCACTCAGTCAGTAACAAGTGTTTCACAAAACTGTTCCGCATCTTCGAAAATTGTCAGCGGCAGCACGTAATGATGTCTTGCGCAGTGACATTTCGTTCGCATCTCATCGGTTACTTTTGCGAAATTAACATACACATATAGTGGGGGAGCAAGCAGCTAGGCGAAATCGATCTAATCATGTCTGAGACTGTCAGTCAGGTGACCAAAGCGGAAGCAGCAAGATGCAACTGAAGCGTACTCATTGACCTCTTGGTTGAACGTTTTTGAATTTTGTCTGTTAAATGTTCTTCATCAAGACACTCACGAACAGTCAGTTTGGAGCCAGCTGGGTCCGGCCACTGAACCCAGAGGTTTCGCTGTTTATTTGTGAGCAAATAAATTACTTGGTAACTTATATTGTAGGCAAGCTAATGATTTTTTGACATTTTACTTTCAAGATTTGTTCCTATAATCTCATCATGTATTCACGGGCAAGCCTTTGAGTCAAGGCAAAACTTAAAATTGATTTACTGTCCATGTTGTAATCAACCGTCAAAACATTGATCGGTAGGTTTAATTAGATCTCCTGCTTGAATCCAACTGCGAAGACCTGATCAGTGAACTACATAAGGTTGGTGCTGATTGTTCTCTCACTGAATTGATTCGGCTTGCCGGAAGTCATCCTCTGAAGCGTGTGGTCGAGCCCATAGACATGATTGTTCGACCAAGGCACTTGTAAGATGAGTGGAGTAATGATTAACGCACTTGTCTCAAACCCGAGGGTCAGAGTGTAACATTGCGTTTCGACGAGTGTGCACTGTTGACTACCCCCAAGTAAAAGGTGAACCTCAAATCTAACTCTCCTCAGATAATTGTCATGGAGGAAGGTGTTTGAAGGCGAAGGCCGCTACTAGGTATGAGTGGTGTTTTATTTAAAACTTCTGAAACCTGCAGCCAATAATTGTGGGGATATATTTGGAAGATCGGTTAACAAAACAACTGGCCGCAACCGGAAACAAAGTTTAACAGCTGTTCCTTCATAAAATGGTTCCTAACTTTTCTCCCCGCCAATCAACCTTAATCTGATAATCAGCGATCTGTTCGCGACGGAATTGTGTATGGATGTGCCATATACGACCAAAATTATTTCCACTTACCAGCTCAAGTCAAGTGGAATAGTCACGATAAACACGGTAGTTTGCCACTGAGTATTTAAAAAAAGCAAATTCGAATGTGCTACCAAATAGCCAAATACTTTCATCTAATCTGCAGAATTCGGGTCATGTATTATCCGGGGGTTTACCGTACGAGTTGAAAAAAAAAACCCGGAGCTCGTCAGACAACGATGTAGATGTAAATTATTAATACTTTAAGGGGTGTTGTTGCATCAAGTCGGTAGGTATCATCTAAAAAGTCGAGGATTGATCGCCATGCACACACCTTGAGCACAGTAGTTGGAATGACTGTATACCACACTGAATGACTTGTCTGCATTTATCTGGCCGCTAACTCAGCGACGTCAACTTACCTACTTAGACGAGTGTATTCAGTGAGTTATTCTGATGAGTTAACATTCAAGTGGATTATAACATTCATTGCATGAAACGACCGTGACGTCTGTCGTCGGAATTTCATTGTTCTTGACAAGAATGCGTACGACTGAAGGGAAACTCATCGTTTGAACTGTTGAATTAGGATGAATGGCCTAGAAGGAAGTTTGTGCATTGTCAGTAACCTACGTGTAGGGATGGATATAATTCTTTGCATTGCCCATACATAGTAGTTGCGACCATCTGAAGCTACCGGTTTTGTCTACTTTCGACAGAATCAGTGATGAACTAAGCATGAGCTGAACTTTTGTCCTCACAGTGACTTGGGACTAGCATTATAACTACAAAACCCTAAAACAACGAAAGACTGCATATATCTTGAGATGTTGACATTCCGTTCATTTTTTGGTTGTAAGCGTGAAACGCATTATATGGAAAACATGCGGAGAACAACGATACTACTACAGGCAGTTCCAGGACAGACAGGCTGCTTGAGACAGTAGCATGTACACATGCCGATTATTGTGTATCCCTCTCACAGAACCTGTGAGCAGTTTGGAGGTTCAGCTTTCATAATAACAAATTGGGGGAGTTGACCGTTACATGTTATCATGGTGACTTCTGCAATGTATGAGGTCGGGTTTCTGTTCATTCGCCCCATCACGTCATCGCGCGCACTAATCAGTTGTACATTTATCGTCAATTGGTAGGGGTGATTTCCGAAACGGACCGTCTGAACAGCCGATGTTAACGGGAAAGCTATGATCGATTGTGGGTAATGTTTAACTGACAGTTGGACATGTATCCAGCTAACTTTTGTCGTAGTCACCAATCTGTTCTGGAGGGATAAACGTCAGTACAGCCGCAGGTAAGCTGACAGATTACATGGGAAATTATTTGGACGGACCACGATCGTGAGCAAGCTGAGCAACACCTCAATATAGCAGTAGGGAATTCAGTCACGGGAATATGAGCGAGCCAAGGTGGGCGTAACTTGCGACTTGAATCAACTGTTGTATGATAATGATTAAAAGGCAAGCTCCAGAATATTTGTTTCTTTGGAGTCGTACCCGTGGAAGACTTGATTAATCTTTCACTATGAATGTCGACAAACCTTGTTGCTCTTGTTATGTAGATCCCAGTAGTGACCGTTCTTATTTGCTATTGTCATCCACAGATTTTCTAAATTCTGATGTTTTACGTTCGCGACTGACAAGAGTAACCAAAATGTTACCTGCTCGCTATCCTTGTCTTCTTGTTTCATGGATGATCTGCATCAGGCGGACTCAATATTTGGAATTCCTCAAGTGAACAAGTCCACTTGCCTTCCTCATAGATGAATTTACTGTTTCACGGTGACATTACTATTGCAAGTCATTTTAGAAAATTAGATTTTTGGTAAACAGCATGACAGCTGATGTTTTGCTATCCTATTGGTTACTGAGGTGTTCTTGATAAACCGAGGAAACCCGGTTTCATCAAAGTGTTAATATTCGCTTGACTGATTTCTCATCCCAAGCTGACATTGTGTAATACCTACCCTTTCCGAAATTAAGGTTTTGCGACTTCTTCAGTGTTCTTCAGCAGCGAAAGATAATTAATTTTTCTATCACACTGTGTTGCTTCCGAACTTCAGGTAGGTCTGTTTTCTAGTTATTTTTTTTGCAACTGTTTGTCCTTTCTCTAGAACTTTCCTTGGACTCTAGGATTAAACCAACAATTGGCAGGTGTTTAATTTTGTTAGTATTAACCAGTAAAATAATTTTTTATCACACCGCTAATTCGGAGAGTATTACTAGTGTTATAATTCGGAACTGCTAACGAAAAAATTCTCTAGAGATAAGACCGTATTGAAGCTCATTTTCACGGTTTACTACGAAATATAGTTTATATTTTCTGTACTAGAAGCAGTTGAACTGATGGTAGCGCAATGGTACCGATGCTTGACCACCGTCTTTTCAAGGTTAGTGGATTGAGTCCAGGTTGACGGTCATTCCTGTCTATGGTTGAGAGACGTAACAGTGTTCGGTTCACGTGTGAGCTTGAAAGTCACTTAGCGAGGAAAACATTGTGATACGTACTCTGTAAAAATCAACTTTTCTTTCGTCGGTTGACTCATTCCTGCTCAAGGCTTATCGCCATCCTTCGAGATCGTGAAATCAGGAAACGGACTTGAAATTTTGGGAACGGTTGGGTGGTTTTAATGTTATCGAACTCGTATCATATTGATTCAGATACCAGTTGAACCAATTATCTTTGAATTTT
>LOND01003074.1:12208-30827 GCA_014220965.1 Paragonimus kellicotti | reverse complement strand
GGTTGCCTCATGAAAACAATGACCGGGAGTTCTAGTCCCGGCTGTGACAAGAATATGCACTACTGACGAGCTGTAATAAAAGCGAAACTAGAGCCTAGTGGCCTACTGGTGTAGATGCTGTCGTCGTTTGACTGAGTTATTAATAAAAAGATGGTAAGCAACAAAGTGAAGTGGTGAAATTAAGAATAAAGTTGTTTCGGCCTCTTACTCTTACGTGACACTCGGTTTCCTGCCCGCATTACCTTCAAGTTCTGCTGTTTATTATTTGCAATCAAACATGAGCGTTTATTGATGTCGATGATGATTGCTAGCCTTTCGAAGGTTGTGCTTCAGCCTTCATGAGTAACAGTGTTGTTTGGAATACCATACGAGATTCATGATATATTCAGATGATTGAGATGGACTTAGTCACTTCTCCTTCCAGTACACGTTAAACAACAGCTCATTTTGCCTATTCGACTGCGTGTAACTGTTGATAGAAAACTAGTCTACCATGCAGTAATGGTACATATACAAGGGCAATATAAGCAAATCAACGACTGACATTTATCAATTCTTACGATTAATCAACATTTTCCTTCAGAACTCGCATGAACTAATTGTATCAGAAACAAACAAAATGTGTGACACTCACGGTCGAAATTCCATGTTGACGGATCTACCATTAGCTGTTCTTTAGCAGATAAAAGTTCCCATTTCAGTGCATCCTGTTGCGCCAGAAGATCATATATTTTTTCGTACCTTATTTGACGTAGCATTTCCTGATTACGTGAACAAATTGGTAGATGTGCATTTAAGGTAAATCACCGATAAAAATTGGAAACTGTGAAAAGCAATTTCTGACGAGCAATGGTGACTTGACATGCACGAAATCGGAGTGGTTTAAAGCAGGGATGAATCATCAGACATGATAAGGAAAGCAAACAAAAACACTATTGGACTAGTCAAAATCAAAATTACGTGGTCCTGAAGTTGACACAAATTAAGCCAGAGGACCGTCACTATTTTCCTTAAGCATATGGATATTTACAAATTGACTTTTTACGGAGCAATGTTTGATCTTTAGTTCGATGTGTTGTGTACCTGCCGAAAAATGTTCGAGCGCACTCGATCTGGTTAAGTAATGCATATTGCTGATTAGCAATTGAATACGCTGACTACATACAGAGGTTTTGTCCCATTAAAAATTGTCTGCCATTTTGAAGAATATGATTTCAAGTTTTAGGGGACGTTATTGCACCATAAGGCATATTAATTTCTATTATCGTCAATAGAACGTACATATCATAACACAGTCTTATCAGGATACGTGTAACGCAAATTCTGTTCAAATATGGATGTCATCATTTGACGACAGTGAATAATCAGTCAAAGAGATGAATTTCACCTTGCAAGGTACTTGTCTCCAAACGACCTGTGGAACGTAGGGATGAAATTAAACTTGACAGAAGGTCGACAGAATTTATTGTTTGCAGATTATAAAAGTATTGCACAAATTCGAAACGATCACTAGACGGCTTCTAAAATGCCTACAGAAAACATCTACCGTAAACCTGTTTTTCTTCAAACTTATCAGAGGATATCACTATTTCAAAGCCATACCGGTACTATATAAGCTGTTTACTGTAAGACAGAATGATAAATGTATGTTTCTGTCTCCCTGTCAACTTGTCGGCAAAAAAAACACTTACTAACGTTATAAACAATCCAGAACAAAAATACGTTCGTCTGTTTTTATTACAATCATCCTTTAAGTAGTTTGTGTTCGAGTAATATGAAATAAAAGTAAGTCATTCGCAGGCTATGGTTTCACGCAAGCTCGTCTGTGCCTGAAAGAATGAAAGGTGTAACAATTACATCGGCCTGATACAGTGACGGTGATCTGCCAGCAGTTGGTTGTTGATAACTGCTTAGGTGTCCTCAAATGAGTAGGTCAGATCACTGGGATTATCAGTGAGGTGGTTTGCAGCCAATTAAATGAAACAGTGCACCTCGACTGGGGAAAAATTCAGTATTGAGGCTGGAAAGATTTTTGAGGCAGTTGTCTATTCTCGCGTTGTATGTGTCCGACAATATGGAAACTGAGACGAAAACGTAAAACGACGTCATACGCCCAAATTTAATTATGCGGTTATTATCAACCGTGACGGCCTATCCTTTTGTGTATGGAGTGGCTAAAACCGACCTCGAGTTTACCCCGATGGAAATTACTTGAGCAAGTGACATATGCTGTTCTAATTAAGCTTGTATTAACCTCAATCCGTTAGGCTTTAAGACACTGTCAGTTTGCATGCTCCGTGCTGGATGATAGCACATACGGTGACTTAATCAGATCACAAATTGAGTCTTCTGATTCCTTTGTTTAGACCTATTAATAGGACAGATTGTTTCAGATGTTTAGATATATGACCTTATGCTGAACTTATTTGTTCTAATGTGTCCACATCTTCTAGACCAATTTTACTGGGTACAACGGAGATTCAAACTTGGCTATATTGAGGACAAACCGAAAATGTTCCGCAACGATTAAGACTTTTCTTAAGTGCCACTCTCGAGCAAAAGCTGCCAGTAGTGATCAAGCATGCAGAATTGTTTTGAGCAAATAAATGTAATACGCAATAGTCCAAATTTTACCGGAAATTACAGTAACAAAAATTCTGTTCCATGACGGAAGTCAAGCAAATATATTCCACTGTTTTCTAGTGTATAAGAGGGGGAACGTTTTGACTGAATTTATTCCTAGGGACAAGAAAAAAGCTGACGTGAATTGACAAGAAACAAAACAGTATTCGCTTGATACTACCAAAAATGTGTTCTTGAAAGCAGGATACCAGCCAGAGTGGCAACATATTTCAGTGGGTTGTAATATGACTTTATCCTTTTACTGCGCTTAATTTAATCTCATTGTCGGCACGATCACTACCTTAGTCTGAGGAGTCTGGTGCACTTGGGTTATCAATCCACATGTGGAGGCAGGAGGGGTAGTGATTTGCTGCTGTTTTGAATATGTCTCAGAAAATCGAGTAGATGTTTACAAGCAAACCTCACTTTCTGATCTGCTTGCGTAACTTTCCAAACAATAACGTATTTGAACATCTTGTACCGATCGCGGAACTGGCTGATTGAAATATCAGCAGAATGAAACATCAGCCTAATGTTCAGCGATCAAAGGAATTTCATACAGGGCCAATCTCGTCTCATAATGTACCAAATTCTAAAAAAAGGAGAATGTAAAGTCACGGATGGAGCACTGAATTGCGACGTCTACCTTGGCGAGGTCTATCGACCAGCATTGATGCTGTTCTGATGTCAGTATGAGCGGATCACCTGGAACAGTAAGCGCATTATCGGACTCACTCCGCATCACGGTATCATTGGATAGTAACCCACTTCTGTGCCACTCACGCGAATGGAGCGGAGTTACGCAAAACAACTACATGGTTAGCGGTGTCTGTGCTTCGACAGCTAGTCACTAGTCTTGATCAAAGTGAGCCAGTTCTGACAATTTACTGTGATAAGGATATTACTGATGTTCAATCGATGAACCTCAAACGTAGTCAAGGTTAACAGAACGGATGTACGTGATGTTTCGAACGTGTTGAAACGTCTGGTGAGTAGACACAAACTAGAGGCTAACGTTCTCGTAAGGTATGACGGCACATCTGTTTAAATGCGACCGTTTGCTGTTCAAGCTTTGACAATTTTCAGTTCTATGCATTGCGCCAACCGATAACAATTGGGTTCAACGCTTTTCGGATACAGATCATGTATCCATCTGCTTCCAAAGTTTGAAGGGCATCTTTGCACAAAATCCTCTTGGTAGTGGCCGGTGATCAGGTGCCCAAGCATAGATCTTGAAAATATATTCACACCGATTTTCGTCACTCTATTTCCACCACAGAAGCAGTGCAGAATGTGGTTACTACTCAATAATGCTATCATTTGACATAAGCTCGAGAATGCGGATACTGAGCCATACGATTATTACATACCTAATGTCATCACCGTCACCGAACGGTGTAATGAACTCACTCAGCAAATGTATCCGCCCAGTGTACCATCAGCGATAACATATCACTCACGTTCTTTGTTTGGTGTCGTCACACCCTGGAGGATTGCGGTGGAAATTTGACTTTCATGCAATTTTGTAAGCGCCATCAGATACTAAACGATTTATTCCTAATCTTACCAGTTAACAAACTGTACCATTTTCTCAGTGAAGCTACCTTAACTGTCTCACGATGAATTGCTGTCGAGTAATCAAATTATGAGAGAACAAATCGTGGCCCAGCGTGCACATCAACTGTGAAGGTTGACATACAGTTGCATTTCTTGCAAGCATCTGTTTCAGTCGCATGAGTGTGTATGAACGCAAAATTTATATTTCTTGGTTTCCTCGAACGGCTAAATACGTCAAAGTGAATGAAATGAACCGTGTTGGTAAGTGAACTGTTTTGTTACAGCTTGACACATCCAAGACAAAATTGATAAAAAATTAACGATGGTCTGTAAATCAAAATAATTTCATTGGTGATTTTCTACAAGGACAAGCAATATTACGAAACGTCGTGAGACTTTCCATAAATTTTTGTAGCACGTAATATGTCTGAGCACTTCGCGCTCCCACCGTCCACTTGTGCCCAGTTTATTAATTCCCGCATTTGAGAAGTATGATGATAAATGTCAGAGTTGTAATTATGCTATTTACCGACGTCCACTTTCCAACCGACGCTCTCTCAAAGTGTCCTAACTGGATTTACCTAGTGAAGATAGTCTGGCAAACAAAAACTTATTGTGTGCAACCACGATAACCAGTTACAAACCTAAAACCTAACCCCAACGATGAACGCCCCTTTCCCCCTATAAGCCGTCTAACTGTTTTATTGGGCTCTACAAGTGACCTGATATTATTACACCAATGACAGCCGTGCCACCAATTCAGGTTCTGTTCAAGCCTCTGGTGGTTGATAGGCGAGATAGTTATTCATCAATTTCTGTTAAAGTGATTGGAACTGGCGCTTCTTTCAGCACTGTTAATGACAGAAGTGATCAGCAATCTTCACTTTACCGTACGGATGAACCGTCCTTGCTTCAGGTGAAGCAGGGAGAATGACTGATTAGTGGCTATATCGTATGCGGATCACACCAGGATGCGTTATTGACGCAATATCTTCATACCCACAGGGTGTATTCAATGTGTGAGAAACCAACCGGTGTATTTCACCAGTTACAAACATGTGTTCTGTACCAGCAGGGTAAATAATCATTAAACGTGCATGCTTACTGGCTACCATTTGAAATGGATTTTAGATTGCTCGTGTGAATGATGACATTAAAACCTACTCCGTTTGTGAAACAGCAAACAGTAAATACTGAACTACAAAATAATGTCTGTGTATAAACTGGAAAATTTTCCGATCCTCTCCACGAGTACCTGGGATCACAGGGAAATCGCATTTGTCTTCAGCCAATCCGTTTTAGAAGAGTAAAAGCCGGTTAAACTAGACAGTCGCTTTCTAAGCGTACAGTCTGACAAAAAAAGCCATCAGCTGTCTGAAAATGTAAAAGCGCATTCTAGAAAAACGCACAACCAACCTGTGCAGCTGGTAAGTATTGCTCGACATTCACAAATTGCCCTCAGTGGTATAAAGTTTGAGTCAATGGATAATTGCAATTTTTGACTGCAGTTCAAATTATATGCCACAAACACGACCGGCCTTAACATGCGCTTGTACAGGTGTGACGAAAAAATGTCTTGGTGTAACTCTCGTTCTTTTTTAAATTCACTAGGCTAACGAATGATTAATTATTTACCATCAGTTTGGAGTATTTGAG
The DNA here is from genome assembly GCA_014220965.1 of Paragonimus kellicotti. Classification (NCBI taxonomy): domain Eukaryota; kingdom Metazoa; phylum Platyhelminthes; class Trematoda; order Plagiorchiida; family Troglotrematidae; genus Paragonimus; species Paragonimus kellicotti. The sequence goes on along the minus strand of LOND01003074.1, from coordinate 24,992 downwards.
ACATGTGGTTAGTATCGTATGATTGAGGTACCTATTAGCCAGTAAGTGTTATGATTTCACATGTTTTGAGTGGGCGTTAAATTAACAGACAATTAAGCCACAAAAACATATCAACCCGCAATGACGTGTTTTTACGTGAGGCTTTCAGAGTGAACAGAATAAGGGAATCTATCAACTCGTTGCGTTAATTTGGAATTCAGCAATACCGACCCGATCGTCCTCTTTGACAACTTGCGAACAGGGCAACGGAGTTTCTGCTGGTTCCTTAGTAGAAGGCTGGACATAGGCGGAGACCTCTGTGTCACGTGGGGGCACGTATCGCACACTAAGCGGACTGCTTGAGGTTTCCTCCGAGGTGTCTTCAGAACATGGTGGGGCCGATCGGCTTCGACGTGAAGTTGAAGAAGAGGAGGATGCAGCTGTGAGAATAACAACCGAGAGTTAAAATTACACTCAGTGGTTGAGCATATCATTGTATTTCTCATAAGATATGTGATTTCTATCGAAGGTTATGGGGTTCTCAGCTAAATTTACGTCCAATCTGGCGATAATTATACGAGAATCAGATCAATTCATATAAAAGTTTTACCGTTCTCTTTTTAATTTTCATAGTGGCTTGAGATATAAATCATACGAGAACTTCCTATAATCAAGTGTTAACTTACAGTTAAAAATTTATCAAGCTCTGAGGTTTGTTGCGATCGGTTAATTTTATGAAACCTACCGAATCTGCGTAAACGGATGAACTATATACTTAACAGGCCACAAGATGATGTCCCACATAGATTACAATTGAAATTGTGGTTGTGCTTTGGCACGATTACTTAGCGAAAAACTGAGTTTGCGGTGTTTTTTGGTGCAGCGTCACAAACAGTAATAACACTATTGTCGATCGAACGAAGGACTGCTGATTTGCATTTGTCGTCAACTACGTTATGTTGATAAACAAAAGCAAGTTTCTGTTTGAGGATGACCGCTAAAACCATGGAAATGTAAACATGTGGCTGTCCGTGTTTGATAATTTTAACAATAAAGTTGCAAAACTCACAGAGGGAATTTCCTAGAGCAATGGTTGACTTTTCAGCCCTCACTGATTGCTGCATATCTGTTGTTGTCTTACAGGAAACCACAGAAACCACATCCATGTTGACATCAGTTTGTGGAGTCCGATGTTGGAGTTTTCTACAGGTTCCCACGTAGTCAACGTTCATGCTATCAAGTACTGGTATCGAACTCTTTTGTAATGTTCTTTCGTTTCCGTTTTGAACATAAGCACATTGTTCAAAGCCTTTGCCCTCCGAGTTATTTACCACAATGTGCTGATCTGAATGTTCGTGAGTTGAACGCCGCCGTGAGTCGTTTTCATGTATTTTGTCTTCTGGGAACACACCACTCACTGCTGGGCCTGTTGTTTCACCCAGGCCACTGAAAGAACTGCCACTAGTGGAATCTGCATGTGAAGAAGCTTCACTATCTCGCAAAATGCTTTCGTATCCACTGCTGGTATGACCGCCACCTTTCCTGGTACTAATCAAGCCATGGCCTACAACGGATGGCTTGACGGACTTGGAGTCCAAAACAATAGTCTGACAAAACTTGCTTGGACATAAAACAGAAGTATTTGCAAGATCATCTCGATGGAATGTTTCGTCAACAGAACTAAACGGTGCAGGTTCTAGACCGATTGTTGTTGTACCTCGGTTGACGTGAACAACGTTTGCAAAGTTGGGGTTGCTATAATTTCTGGAGCAACCTGATGGTCGTTCCGTGTTGTCGGGATATTGTTGGGAGTTGTGGTTATCATCCGATTGCTCCCAATGCTTGTTCATAAGAAGATGGGTCTTAACGTTTGTGCTTCTTCGTCCACAAGGCGAATACCTAATATCTCGTTGGCCGGCGCGAGAATGATGACGATGGTGATGATGTTGATGATGCTGAGACTGTCGTTGATGATGTCGACAACTGCACCCAATCCGGGTGAGGAGAAGATCGTTTGGTGATTCTTTCGGTAAAAGACTACTGCATTCGCTACCATGTCCACTGCTGGAATGTACAGTCACGTTTTTTTGCTCAGTACCATTAGTGTATGAAGGAAGCACGTTACCATTTCCGGGTAGCCGTAATTTTTCTCTAAACTTCGTGTCTAGATTTTGTCCACCTGGACTACTTTGCCTGAGATAAACGGTTTCTTGTGCGACCGTATCCATTCTTGATTTTGCTTCGGATTCCCGATCAGGAATTGTCTTGTTGTGGACAGTAAATTTTGTCAGTGGAAAGTGGTGCACATGCGGATCTTGTTGCACATGCCACGTGAAATCAGAATTCAAAGATTGGAGAGCAGGCAGTGGGAGGACAGCTCTGTTGATTTTAGGAGGGGAATACTTTGTCTTGAATTTTCCGTTGTCAGTGAACCCACTGATGCACTTATAAGATTTTGTTTCCTTATCTTGTCTCACCTGTTTCCGCTTCCCAAACAGTGGACTATTCCAAAAACTGAGACGTCCCTTGGGATTCTGAAAACAGAACGTGATCAAATCCGAAATAGAAATTAAGAGGTTCGAAGTAACGAAATAGAACAAAGTGTTCGGATGTTACCACTGCTGGTATACAACAATATTATGGACAGTGTACAACGAGTTTTAACCAGTTTGCCACCAGACGTGGTTGTGAACTACAGACGAAGCGAAAAAATAGCGAATTAAACAGAACCTAACTGTTTTCTAGCACTGTTGACCGAGAAGGCCCATTACCGGTGGAAATTTACGCAAGTTGTTTAGTTATTACGGACTTGTCATTCGTTATTATCTCAGCCATCCTTCGTCAATAAGTCAGTTTTAATAATGCTGATTTATAATCACGTTCGTTGAAAAAGCTTTTACATTTTCCGAAAACATGCACACAGCTCGAAATGTAACGCTTAGTCTTTCTTAGCAGTTACTAGTTTACTGCACTTGTTATAGGTTAGAACGAAATATGGAACTAGAAGGAGTTGATTATTGTTTTTTTTGTAGATGATGCTAGATAATTGTGCCCGTTCGAACTGGTTGTTCTACTGCTGTAAAATGTATATTTTTTGAAATGTGGCTAAGTCAGCAAACGAAGTTATCTATTCACCATGCACACTGTCAGCAGTCTCAACCACTTCAAAATTATTTCTATCTCAGGTACTTTTCACAATCTACTCCTTTGTCCTCATTCCTTGCTTGTTCTCGCAGTTATTTACCTAGTCTTAAACGAAGGTTCTCTAAAGAATATTGATTACTCTTCTCTCACACATTCACATAAGGTAGGTACTACCCTCATTGGGTCTTAAGAGTTATATTCGGTCTAATTTGTAGATGCTCTAGTTTCACAGAATCTAAAATACTTAACAGTGCACCTCTGTTGAATACACCCAATGCTTTCTTGGATTCTTTTTGACAGCAACAGAACAAATAGTAAAACAAACACAAGTCGTTTTCCAGATTCGGTCAAGCAAACGTACTGAGTCGACAGCAGGCGGTGATATCCATATGGTCGACATCGATCGTTCGCAATATACATTGCTTCTATCAGGTGTGATTGTGAACTTGGGTGTTTAGTTCACAGATTCTAGGATTTTATAAAGCACAAAGACAAGGAAATTATTCATTCCGAGCTCAACTTCACTCAGTGTTCACCATCAAAACCAATACTAGTGATTTAATTTACTGATAAGACCTACTGATAGAACCTATCTAGTTTGTCCGCCTAAAGTCATGTACACGTTCAAGAACCTTAACAAGTGCTCTTCCGAACAAGAGAACAGATCTGAAAAAAGACAAGAATTGTTGTTTCACTGAATAAGTCTAGTCCGTCGGCTCGACGAAAGCGACACCTCTGAACCCACCATCTGCTATACCAGGTGAAGGATTGCATGATATATTTTGCATAATGCACCGATTATTAGAACTGCCCGAAGTGGCAAATTATTTGACTGTTCAAAAAGCTAATAACACTGAGGTGTTGAGAAAAATGGCATCTTCAATTTCGATGTTTCTGTTGCTGTTTCTTATAAATTTTGTCAAACCAATTCGCCTTCACCAGATACAGCTGTAGAGTTTTGTCTAGAAGAAAGTATCAATTTTGTACTAAGCTAGGATCTTCTTGGTTACCTCAGACATATCCGCTCTATAGAGTATTCCAACAGAAGCGATCCAAACCTTTCCATCTATTTGGTCATATTACAGAGGTGGCTATCTGTTTATCGACGACGAGCTATGGAAAACTATCTTGTAACACTGCAACCAGACAGGTTATTTCTCACTAGTAGTCGGCATTATCGGTGCAGATCTACTTTCTGTTCTGTTGGTTATTGATATGATGATTGCACGTTTGATGCACTGCGGATGCATCGGTGAATTAGTTGATCGGTCAAACGAAAAATTCAGAGTGTTTTATGTAATAATTAGCCACATCAATTCTCAGGAGACTAAGAAAATGGCGAACTGAGTCAGACGGTGAAGTTGCCGGGTGGCGAATCAAACGGAGGTGACTGTGTGAATGGAATTACCAGAAAACATTTCTGTGTGAATTCTTGATAGTGGATTTCGCCCTATTTTTGATAGAATAAGTGTTATACTGCACACCATAATTTCTTCTTACTTCTGGAATAGTGCATTACAAAGAGCGGTGTATAATACATTAAAAAATAAAAACAGATCTACATTGATGTAACATGTTGCACTATAAACTTGACTGAAACGGTTGCATGTTGAGTCTGACTGCCTTGATGTCTTATGTGATGTTTATGTCTACGGAATGTACTTACCATAGTTACTGAAAAACAAATGGCATCTTTCAAACTGTGATTCGTAATGAGTAGTTAAGGATCTGGTTGATTTAAACGGCAGGTCACCCTCATCTATCCAAATATTCTGCATTATCAGAGACTTTCCTGCCGATCACTTTTCAAAAGTAGCAACTGATTCAAGTTACACTCGTGTAAGAGCTCGTCAATAGTGTATGCTTTTGCCGTCATCGGGATTCGAAATCCATCCCGTTTTCGCGAGATACAATCGTATTGACCACCACGGTAGTTTTGTTTCAATAGGCACTGTTGCATTTTATTGCCTATCACCTCAACCGTGTTCGTCTGCGCGTAATGCTTAGGTCACCCGGTCGCACGGACTGATGATATAGATATCTTCCCTCTAACAGAAGAAACGGGCTAGACGGTTTATTCACATGCGGGAATTGCAATAACCCGTGAGTGGTATTCACTTTACGGAAACCAACCCTCTAACTACTTACCAGTTAGCAATAAGTCACTTAGACTGTTTAATTATGACTGCAATTTCAATATGACATTCATATTCAAACTTAGGGACAGTCAGCTGATGATGTGTTAGTTACTACGTCACATTATGGCGATCAGGTAGTGGGAATGTTTTTCCCAAGTGAATATTATCAACCTTTCAGTTAACATAATTCGGACGTTTCTAATGTCCAGTCCATGAAACAGTGGTCAAAATGATTGTCATACGACCTCATAGATTGAAACAAAAATTCACCCATGGCAAAGATGTGCATTAAAAAGGAACTGCACAACGGAGAAAACTCGAGTCAACTTCCTCTTTTCAAAAGAGGACTGTGTGGAAAGTTTGGTTGAGTAAAAACCAGCGGTTGGTTGTTCACTCTTTGAAAAACCCTGTAAAAGATCCACTTTTCAATTGGTGCACAGTGTGACTCTGCTGTACATTTGTGCTACAGGCGAATCAGTCAGGTTCATTGCAGTTGCATGGAACGCTAACTGAGTAGCATAGGGTAAGTATCCCGTTACGTGTCTGACAACAACATGCTGTTGTTGAATGAACCATGACCAAGTCAGGACAATGTTCGACAAACTCGCACTGACGATTCAGCTGTATACACGCCACGATCAGAGAGGCAAAAATGGTTGAGCGTTTACAAGTCAGGCCTATGATGAGATCAGCCGTGCAGTGGCCAGCATGGTTGTCCGATGAAAGCATGACCGGATTGTGAATCCCAGTCGTTGCAAGCATATGCCATACTAGTGAGCTTTAGCATGAACAGACATAAATCCAGTACATCTTCTCCGGAAGTTTGTTAAAAGTTCCATTAGGATACCAAAGCTGCGTCTAAATGTAAGTGAACTTCAAATCCGGGGATAAAACAGAGCCAGGACACGAATCAAGCTTCCACTGTTGAATCTGATGGACCAAAAGCTAACGGCAATAGTACCCAATCATTCTATACGTATCGGTTGCGACTGATATGCTAGCAAATGTGTGTTGGGACTAAAGTGCTTTGAAGTGGTCTATTGTGGGTACGATGTGATGAAGACCGAGTGACCTCATGGTTCCACTAAAAACGAAGATATTGGCTTGCTATGAAAGCACACGCGTATGAAATAATAAATTAGATAAATCAAAATTCATGCCCAGAAGAATATGGTTACCGTTTCTGACTAACAGACAACTTCGGAACAAGAACAAATTTTGACTAAATACCTAAAGAAATTTCGGTGAAATACCGCATTTTCTCCGAATGCATTAGGTAGTACAGTGTTCTGTAAAGAAGTTCTTGGTTATCACGGGATTCCACATGAGATTGAGACCGAACATATTCATGATGAAGTAATTTCGATGAAATGTAGATTATTCAGACAGGATGGTCATTCTTATGGTCATACGGTTTATTTCAGCGTCTGTTCCTCTACTGAAAAATTTATTAAATTAAGTTTAAATTGCACCTTCGCCACTCAGTACAGGACTGAAAAAAAAATCGAACTATAAACGGACTCGGCTTACTTTTATTCTGTGTTCCCTTTGATCTCTTGATGTAATCTCTTCAAGAATTTGTTGTTTGTTATTTATGGTCGACTTCATGTGGTCATGATTGCTTTCCGGCATTTCACGTCCATTAACTACTTGATCCAATTCAGTTAATTGACCGCTATCCGCGATAGAACAGAAACTGTAAGATCTTTGACGCAACCGTTGTGCAGCGGCAACTCGGGAATCCAGTGGTGACTTCGAATGACGGTCATTGAAAGGTTTAAGCAGTTGTGAAGGCTCAGTCTCATGTTGCCATGTGGGGAGTTTTGCGCAAAATAATGACACCATCTGAACCGTTGGATCCTGTACAGCTTGTGAATCATGATCTGGTGACTTAAAAACATTGCGTGTTGGTGTTCGGGTCAAGTGATTCCAAAAGCTAGTATGCTTACGTTGTTGGCGTTTATCAGTTTGATGATTCTCTTTAATTTGAAACGGACTGTGGAAAGTAGGTTGGTTTTCTTGTTTCTTAAAATTTTCTATCTCACACTGTTCCTGATGAAGATGTGGGTTAGATGCACCATCTGGACGACGAAGAGGAATAATGTCTACACTGTCTGCAGAAACACCAACTGTTAAATTGGCTAAACTGATTGGCAACTGGCTAGATATTACTACCGACAGTGAAGGTGGTTCAAGTTGGTCAGCACAAATAGCACATTTTTCCGTCTCCATTTGCTGACGTTCGCATATTAAAGCGCTTGGTGGGACAGATTGTCCACGGCGAGATCTAGTTGATTCGAACTTTCTGGGAATTTCATAACTGTATCCCTGGGTTTGTTGATCTTCTCCAGTTTGGATACGTTCTGGAGGACAGAAGTGCTTTGGTTCATACAAAATGGGCGAGTGCCTATCCACGGATAATCTCGTAATAGGAGTGTTTTCTGTGAATCTGTAGGCAAATGTACGGCTAGCGGTGACCGTTGTCAATCCGCGTACAAAACTTTGTTCACCAGGTAAGATAGAAAACGATTTGGACGGTTTCGACGAGTTTGTTTCTTCTTCGTAGGTTTTAGGAGGGCACGTAAGAGACTCATATGTTTCAACCGAGACAGATTTTACCCACTCTGCGATCCTGGCAAAATTTGAACGAGTTTGATTGGACAGCACTGGAGGATTGTCAACACTGAACTTTCGAAATAACGGTGTACTATTTGATAGCGTCGTTTCATCCATCCTGGAGGCATGACTGTTGCTTCCGTCCATAATCCTATGTGGATACAATGAACAGAATGTACATGACAGAATCTGTGCTGATGAATGCTTTCTACCCATAACCGTATGTAAATATCCATGGCAGTCTTGCATATTCTTCAAAAATTTGTAACACTGTCTTTGTGAAAACGTTCATTTTCGTTTACCGGCGCAGTGTACCGGCACAAGAAAGTAAACCGTTATTGCGAAGTGTTGACATTTCGTATTATTATTGTCACACAAAAAACACTACTGAATATCTGAACATCTGTTGTCAAATGACCGAAGTTCCGTTTTCAACGATGTAACAGTTGTTAACGGATGAAAACCTAATTAGAAAGTTACTATCACCTTTGAGGAGTACTAATTATGTCATTTTATTGGAATTACGGTTTTTCGTTCGAAAGAATGTTCTTCACGAGCCATTACGGCTTTCACGTTATTGACCAGTTAACCTATGGTTATAGAATCAGACTGAATTTTTCGAGTAGGGCTAGGTGTTGCAGACATTTACCTAACCGATACTGGTAGTTTAACATCTACGCAGGTGCGTAGTATTTTCGACAGCAGCACACCTTATGAGAAGAATCGCTTTAATGAACCAAGCGAAATCGTTCACCATACTGTTATTGCGAGTGAAACTAAATGCATATAGCCCTTCTAGAAGCGTCAACGATGAAAAAATATAGATGGACTCTCTGAACTGAAAGGTGTTGACACAATCTGCAACATTGTAAGAAACATTTCTTAATGTTTATTTACCGTTTCTATGATCCATTTGTACATACTCATTGGTTAATGCGTATGACTGATGAAAATAATCAGATTATCAACATAACGCTTACGTTTTCATTTTTCAATGTTGCTAAGAGCAGAAGCGCATGATAAACTTAATCTAACTGTGCTGAAACCAGTTTCACTCCAATTTCACCGCCAAATGAATTTATCTGATGAAGAATATTGATGAAAAATGTTGTTTTATAAACATTTTCGGGAATGTTAAAATACTCGAATTCACCGATGATAGCTTTTTAGTTACACTATTATAAACAAAAACTGCTGCATAACGTACGGAATTATCTGCCCGCTGTGTTGTTCTTTCGAACTAGAGCCACGGGCTGTATCCATAGCGGAATGATCAACCGGCCTTCGGATACAAGGTGAGTGCGGCTTGTGATAAATGTGCTCCGTTCCTGTGCAAACTGACTTTTCAGACAGTTTTTTTGTGTGTACATGCCTGCGGGTAGTCTGTGTCGAATTAGAGAAGCAGGAAAACTCGCCATTATAAATTGGGTGATTAAAAAATGGACAAGAACGATTTTGTTGAATAAATTGAACAGTACCAACATATTGTTAGTCACATACGCACTGGTTACGTCAGTATATATTAATCTAGTGTAGATACATAGCTTTGTCAAGTCCCCGAAGGGGAAGTTTTATTATTAACTTTGCTACAATCTTTCAAACCCGTAACACTGTGCCTCAGTCTAATGTGCTGACGAAGATAAATAACTGCAAGTAGAGACAAAATTGTGAAAATATTAGCCATTTGTTGGCTTATTTCAGTGATTTATGTAACGGAACAAATATTTTAGTCCACCACTGCCACCACTGCATTGATGATCACACCATCTAAAGTATTACATACTACTGCTTGATAGTTCGAAATGTTGCCTAGCAGATTAAGCACGATCCCGTGTCTCGGAAATTGTAATTGTCTGGGTATCAACGGAAAATATTCGAACAATTAGTGTATATCCTATTGAGACGATCCGGAATTTTAATCTTTATTCTCAATCGAAAGTGATCGGGAATTTCGATAAGATAATTCGATCATGCCCAACTTGAGACCAATGGTGCAGTGGTTAATACGGTTGTTTTATGAATGCGTGCTCGGTCTTCTAGTTGCGATCACGGGAACAATAGATACTACTGATGAGCCCTACTAACAGCAAAACTCGAATTTAGTGCTTCTTCTCGAGGAAGGCTGGCTTAAAATTCTACTTGAATACGAGGGCTGCGACCAAATGCAAGCAAATGCTGTTATGGGAGAGGAAAACTGATAACCATTCACTTCTGTGTGCAAAATATTGGGCTGTTCGGCGAGTGACAACATTCCTAACAAACGACAGACTTCGAGCTGTTCTTGGGGGAAAGATGTTGCAAAACGCGTTAGCCTCAATTTATTTCCATCCATCTTTATGCACTGTGTTGCATGTATAGATTGCAACAACCTTCACAAACAGTTACAGTTTCTGCTTAGTAGAACTTGAGCCTAATAATTGATTATCTGGGTCTTTTACGCAGTGCATCACATATTATTAATTACGGTCATAATGTTGATTAATGTGGACCGAACATATGTAATTTAGGACATACACACTTCGTTCGGCCTCAATAGTCGGAAAGTAATTGTGCTGAACTGTAGTGGAAATCTTTCGGGAACTGATGGGTTCGATCTAATTCAACCAAAAAGTTATATAAACAGTGTCATGGTAGATCAGTTTTACTTGTAGACATCTTCATGCACAGAAAAATGGTTAGGTTTTGGTAGGTACTGCCTCAACTGATGACAACGATTTGGAGGTAAGTGCAATTAATCGAAGGTTACTCTGGGCATACAGAATACCGTCCACTGTAACACTACGTTAAGTTCCCTTGAACTACCGTAATTTGGTGAAAGACATTAAATCTCCATTATGAGAGAATGTTTTCTGTCTTGGTGCGAACTTTACGAATCAACCCATCGACTGTTGAATCGGATTTCTCAAACTTGCGTACTACTACGCTAAACATTCCTGTGTACGTGTTCTTCCTTTTCCAAATCATTTCCAATTCTTTTGCAGTTTCTGATTCTAGGTATTTTATTTTTGTAAGGTTACGAAACGGTGGACTTGAATTCGAACACCATACATATATACACGTTGCTGGTTTCGGAAAGGAAAGTTGCTTAACTCCAAAGTTTGTGGATATCTTTTTGCAGTTGGCTAAACTGCGGATCTTTAGCTTACTGTCTAGTGAATTATTTCTGACCGTTATGCTCAGGAAATCCTACATCTAACAAGTTAGAAACATTTTTCACTGTTTCGATCTTCTTTAAAATAATCACCGAAACTACTGTGTCCCACAATGTGGATAATAACGATAGTTATTATTTTTGTGAAGGTCACTTTGTATGCATCCAGGTAGCAAAATGCAGTGAACAGTACGCAACAAATCCATCTGAGCTAGACATTGTTTCTTACCACCTTTGAGCTGATTACATTCAAACGTGAAGTTGTCATTTTTCTTTTTGACAGAGAAAATGACGATTGTGACAAAACTCGGATAGAAAACGGAAACTAGAATAAATACGTCGAGCGAATTTACCGCAGACCAGTCACTTGTTCACAGTCGCCAGACAGAGGCTGCGATGTTTTTGTAAGTCAAAGAAGACCCCTTCACAAAGCCTCCTTTACAAAGTCTACCACTCACTGAAGCACACTTATCTGACAGCAGATTCATTATCCATATGGTTGTGTGCTGACAGTTTTATTCAAAGGCTCATTTGAAATTCGAGTTCACTTAGATCGACAGGACGAATCGGCACGGGCGGTTAGTGCAGTCTGAGACAGCTGTTCAAAGAGATGATGATGCAAAAGCTTACACAGACAACTTTCACGAATAAGTATTCGGAACTTTGTTCGCATACCACTTACAGGTTCACATTTAAGCAGTTTTTCAATTTGCCTTTTCTCAGCTGAAAAAATAATTTTGCATCCTGGTCTTGTAAATGTTCGTCAGTAGTGAGCATCCTTGTCACTATCGGAGACTGAGTATCGACCGTGCGCTATTTACCTCAACACAGGCATTGTTGAATGAACATACCTAGTTGCACAGGCTGCCCTGTCTCCTTAGATGGGAAAACGTTACCTATTCAGTCATTTCCAAACAATGCGTTCATCAATAGGATTTCTCAATAAAGCTGAAATTCAGAAAATTGCAAAACTTGTTGAGCAAGGTGTTGAGTATTGGTAAGTGGTCAGTCTTTTGGTTGATATGAGTAGACTGATGAGTTCGTCTTTTGTTAACCAACTGTTTGTTGAGGTGCAAATGCCTGAGAAAATCACATCTCTCCGAATGTGTGTGTGTAACCATTCATTAAAACTTACTACCATATCTCACGATATATAGCTACTATCTGTTCTGGCAAATTCAATCTGAGTAGCCACATGTATTAAAATACTGCTGCTGTGTTAAAGATGGATCACGGCTTGCACACTAAACAGTTCAACGCATATGGAGCGCACCACCCCCATTCAAAATTTAATTTTCCTACCCATTCCTTGTACATAAATTTAACGGTGCAGTTTTCCGCTGTGATCTCGTTAACCATTGGTAACAATGACTTCTGAAGATTACCGATCATTCGTAAGCCCAATATTTTTTTTACATAACCTTGGATATGGCCTTTATTAGTTCGTTCAACCACACAAGTTTATCACATCCGAGATGCTCGCCTGATAAAAATAAAAAATTGGACACAACTTGGATTGTTCATGCAATCTAATTAACAGTGGATTTTATCTCGGGTTTCCATCGAAAGATATCCACGTGAAGCTTCCAAGATAAGTTATTAAATAATAGCATGAACACACACGATACAAAAGTGTTTGTAACTCAGTCTGCACATAAATTGGTCTACCGCTCACTACAGTAGATTAGTTGCTATTTCCCTGGCTGCATTGTCAACGGTTAGAGGTAGTATGCAAATTTATTGCCACAACACTCGC